>JAFFZH010015559.1:48870-110631 GCA_018420115.1 Euura saliciscinereae | reverse complement strand
ATATCGTGTAATATTGAGGGATTATACAACCGATTTCAATCGTATTTTAGTTATTCGACGAACTTTCTATTCAAATATACAGCGCTGTGAAGCGTGTCCGAATGTGCCCCACCCTCCCAAAAGTATGAACAAATTCAAAACAAAGCATCTTCACAGTATATCTCTAAATGTTTCACACATTGAATGTTGCCTAACATGGTACCTATTTATGTGTAGGAACGACTCTTGATAATACGCAGTGGTTATGAAGTTACAGCCTTACGACTCACTATCAAAAAGCTTGGCCGCGAGCGTTAAATGTTTAATTTTTTTATTGGCAGCGAACAACTATTTGTACGCGCACACCAAACTCTGGATGATGTTTCCTTTTGGTGTTTGTAATGTAGATAAAAAATGACGTTGCCCTAAGTATTCTGCGAATAGGAAAAATCGTGCTGTCCGAATCTGCCCCACGTCCGAATGTGCCCCACCTTCCCCTATTTGTTAGTTTGGAAATAAAGAAATGAAAAAGAGTAAAATAAAAAAATATATCGTATAACTAGAAAAATCTTCTTCAAATTAAATCCCATGGCGGTATTGGTGTAGAAAGAACAAAAAAATACCACCATTAGGTAATTGAAAATGGAAGAAAAGATTGTCATGCACCTTTGCTCTCAAAGTGAACCTTTGAAAGTTACGGCTTGCCTAAGTTCATTTTTGCAGATGCAGAAATCGTCAGGGTCATAACAGAAATATCAACAAGAATAGTTCATTTTTTACTAGAACACACGTCGGAAGAAGAATTTTCCACCTCTCAAATGCAAGTGGGAACTTAAAATAGTATACTGGAACTCTGTATTCTATATTCTTATATTTTTTGTAGAAAATTAACCGAGAAATACGTTCATTTTTTGGGCTTTTTTCAAAGCGTGTGCTCGCCTTGAAAACCTCGTGTGAATAATATACTTGTTGATAACAAATTAAATCTTCCGTTATTGTGGAATGAAATGAATATGTTATGAAAGTGATATTCGAGAGCTTTAAAATACGTTTTTGACAAAGTCTGTAGCGTGAATCGAACCGGAGATATAAGTAGTTGAAGGAAAGCCTATATGTTTTCGATTTTTGTCGTTTTTTTTCCAAAATTTCAACCCTACGTCACTTCTAAACTAGAAGCGAGGAAAGTATAATATACAAATTGTTCAGTGCATTATTAATTTGTTCCAAAGAGCCTGTGAAAAAAAATGATTCGGGCATCAGTAAACTAGAGGTCAGAAAGCTGTCCCGCTTGACGTGAATGACTCGAACACACGACTTTTTGGATTATTTGGAAAATTCCAGAACCGATATGAAATTCCATAATATTTCCATGTTTTTTCCAGGGTATGTCAAATTCCATGATATTTCCATGATTCCAGAAATTCCATGATAACTGGACACCCTGAATATATATAATTCCCACTTTCTAAAGATGTAATTTACTTTCACCTATAGACTCTGGATGAACTCAAAAGCGTTGTAATTGACGAAAAACTGAAAAATTGATCTGATGGAGCAATAATTCAGCTCAAATGAAATTATAACACGACTATATAAGCATATATGCATATATCGATATATCGATACGTTATATTAGGATTCTTTCTAACAGTCACAAACTAACAATTATGTATTTAATGTCGACTTTGCTTGCTATAGTTTTTTAAGAAGCTAACTAATATGACTGTATAGATGCTCGTGTTTGTACGACTATTTTATTTGTCTATTTCATTTGTATGGCTAACACTTTGTCATAGGTTCCATGACGTAAATCATGTTTCTAAGTTTTAAACTTGATTGTAGAAGTTGCAGGCTCCGACAGTTGGCGGCGCAGCAACATCCTATAAATAAACTAGCTCCATCTAGTTTGCTAATTGTTAAAATACAACGATCTGTTTTGGTCAATATATACCATTTTTTTTTTCTTTTTCTCATTAATATATCAATTTTTGCGCATAGTATTACACTTTCGCTACGACACACCAAGTACAATCCTATAGGTTCACACGCCCTAATATCCAGCGACACATGTTTAACTACAAATTCAATGTGTTTACGTTACAACCTATATAATCACCTAGAATATATCTTCGATGTCTGAATAATTTCGATCCCAGTACTCGCCTTGGTACAGCCAGTCTACTTGCTCCGAATGCGGATTTATTCCAGCTGTGAACCACCTGGAATGTTTCCGAAAAGTTGAATTATTATAGCTTCTAAATCAACACATTCATATTTGGTGACATTGAGGTCTATTCACCTCGGTGTCCATTCAGGACCGTTGTTCTGTTTCCTAGTTTTTCGGGACCTTCTCTGCTTTTCTTCAAGCCTGATTTTTTCAGCCGCTGCGCCATCGTGATCCCCCATTTCAAGTTTTCTTATATCAGGTCGGAGCCTGGAGTCGGTTGGACATAGGGCCTTTCCCATCCCCGGTTCCATCTCGTTCAGTGACATTGCAAACTCGGTGAATTGATAGAACTGAAAAGTATATTGAGATTATTGCTCGACTACAATGCTTCAGGGATTCATCACACAGACTTTATATTCTACTCGTTACTCACCTCGGCACTGTTTGTGGGTCTCGGAGTGGCTTTCCACAGCGTTATTGATCCTGGAATCTCGTCTACAGCCGGGTTATCCTCGCCTTCGGTTCCCGACGACTCGTCCACTGCGTCCTGATGAGAAGGCTTGAACGCTCCAACTTTAAAACTATGTAATTTAGCCAAGACTTTCTTGTGCCCTGGGCTGCCCTGGGGACTCTTGTTCTCTCTCTTAATTCTCTCGATAGTCTCTTCGTACAATATCGGCTCACAGACTCTGAGCTGTTCGGTCCACTTGCCGTAGAGAAAGACCAATTTCTTTTTACTGGAAATTCAAAGATTTTACAAATGGTGAATTCAACGAGCCAACTTAATTGGGATAACAATAAAAGTGAAATTGCTAAAATTACTCTTGATCCGTTATGAAGCCGTCGACTCTATGCAAGTCCTTTCCATTCCGGCCAGCAGTTTTGAAAGTTAGGGTAGACTTCAAATTGGCACCTCCGTATTGTCTGATTTCCAATGAACCCAGTTGTTCCATCCAAAATTGACCGACGAGTACATTGTGCAGTATACAGTTGACGTTCTGCCATGTATAAGCCTCTTTCCATCTGATGAAACAGAAAATGAATTATTTCATCTCTTTGGTTCATTTTTGGAAACCAGAAAATCAACTCACTTTGGTAGCTCTACCGTGACCATCCCCTTTGGATGAATTTCAACAGACTTGCAAAAGAACTTTAGCTTGGGATGAATACTACCGTGGAAAATAAAGTCCTCGCTATCTGCGTGAAATGCAGATACAGGTGGATGGTGAGACACCTGCTCGCATATTATTCTGTGAACGAATAATTATCATGTTGGAAAATTTATTTTCACATCTAACAAATCCGACTCATTATAATACCTAAAATCTTCACGCTGAAGCTCGTAGGTCTCGCCAAGTAGTGGATTAAACGGTTTTCCCAAACGTTCCCAGTTCGATGCCAAAGCACTCACCGCAAACGCTGAGACATACTGAGAGGAGAGCGGTAATATTAGTGTTCTGATGAAAAAGTGTAAAATCAGGATTACAACAGCGGCGTATCATTCACCTGCAATCTAACAAGAGGATCTTGTTCCATAGAGGCTTGTTTGAGTAGTTTTGCATATTCCATATATTCTGCGACTCTTTGCAAGAAGGACAGAGGTTCGTTGAAAACGACAGGCATTGTAATTTTGCTAAGATCCTTGCCCAGCGTTAAAACCGAGCACAGATTCACCTCCGAGCGACCGGGAGTTGGCAAAGATGTCCTTGAAGTAGATAAACCCAAATATTAACTTATATAAATACCGTCTTGATTTTCTTGTAGGGATTCTTTCAAGTATTCTAAGAGTCAGAGCTGGTTCAACTTTCAGCTGTTCTTTTCAGGTAAGACTACGTTACTATCATCTGAATCATGCTCCTGACTACAAATTCGGAAAACAAAATTCGGCATACATTGAGATTCGAAATTTTCTCATCATTATAATTTTTATTTTTTTCTAAAATTGATAAATCAATCTGACTAATAAAATTGCTTATTCATTTTTTTTTCAGTGATTAAAAAAGTTGTGTATAGCCAAAAAACCAAATTTTTTTTTTGTCTTTTTAGCATTTTAGTTAAAAAATTCCTTTCCTGCTAATATTGACATAAACACAAAATAGATAATCATGCAATATTCAAGTGTCTGTTTATTGTACAGTTTTCACTTTTAATTATCTGTTATTTCGGTAATTAAAATCGATTATACACGTATATATATATTGATGGCGTTCAAAGGAGAAGAAAGAAAGTAGATGATTAAATGAAAATATTTTCATAAATGAATAATAAGAGCCGACACATTTTTCCTTCAAATTGAATATAATTAATATTATTGTTAGATATTTAAAAAAAAATCGTGTACCCTCTTCTAATTATTGTTCAACTTACCTGCGCTGTTGATTTCCACTAGCCATCGTACGAACTAATGATGAATTTCAGAAAATCCAGGTACGTGATTATGTAAAAGTTAAATACAATAACGAAATATCTAACAGTCGATGCTAACGAACAATGAAAATGAATATTTTTTACATTTACGCCCAACATCCGATCGAAACCTCTCTAAAATTCAATCCATTCGATACTTGTGCTCATGATTATTATTATCGCTATTATTACCCGATAGGTGATCAATGATTTTTGGTCAATCTTAAACGAATACTCGATGCTATCACCGTATTTCCAGATTCATCGCTGCTTTATTATTCGTTCTTATGGTTTCTTCCCCTGCCCAGCAGCCACCACCACTGATCAAGTCATTGTCGAAATTACTACGCGCGATACTATAATCAAATTATTATACGGCTACCTACGAACGGCGGATTGCGGTCAGTTCAGTCCATACACATGTGAAAGTATCAAATTGCACAGATTCTATCCGCAGATGAACTCTGCGTCTGTTGTGTAATCCTCACTGTAACACTGTATAACAATCAGCTGTAGTCACGGGGGTGGGTCTTTATGGAGCGACGGAATTTCCTCCTCGATAACTAGACGCGAATGGTACATACATACATACGAGGCTACGTCTATCCCCCACCACTCGATATCAACTGTATTATTTTTGTTTAATATCGCAACGACCGTCGACCATCCCGGGGGTAAATTTATCCAACATTATGAAATATCGCTAAACTCGATGGAAACCGAACCTCACTGGCGCGGGTGTAGACGGCGGGCACGGGGCAGAAATACGTGTGCTTGAAAAGCTGCTTCGCGTAACATCAATAAAACTGGGCATGAGTATCGGGGTAGGTGCGGGAAGCAACGGGAAGATGGGGATTCTTCAAAGTGTCGCTGATTTGTTGCCAAAGGACATGCGTGCAGGGATGGGTACTGGACTTTATTTACATAGGATATATTTTATCGCCTACGCTATAGATATTATTACTGTACATTAATTAGTTTTTTTTTTTTCTATCATTATACAAATATTTGTCTTCTATAGAAGAAATGAAAAAATTCGAGTTTATTATTATCGTCTATAATTTATTATGTGTCTGGTACTATAAATAAAAATTGTAAAAAGTAAAATTACTCCGTTCATTTTATTGTTATTATTATTATTTTTTATTATCGAATCGATATCCCTTCCGTGATCAAAATTGCCGTAAAAATATGTTTGGAAATTTGTTCCGCACGTAAATTCTAATATGGCTGTAATGATCCAATGTGTTGCAATAAATTATAAAAAATCCAACTAGCTCATTGAAATATATTTCAGTCTTTCCTACATACAATAAAATATCTAGATCCATAAGCCTCGATCGCGAAACAGTTTCGAACAGGCGAAAAAATCGAAAACCGTCATGAAACTTTCGAAATTTTGATAGTGGTAGGATTTTGCTGTATACACTACATAAGTTTTTCGCGTTTGAGATCCATAGACTTCTAGTTATCCAGATTTACCCAAGTCGATGCCGAAATCGAGTATAGCATGTCCCCTAAAGAACATGCTATAGTCAATCGCTTTACCAACCAAGTAGCCGCGTCAATTATTTCCACTGATATCAAAGCCTACGCGTAACAGGAGCGAAAAAGGAGATGATAGCGGAGTTCCGCATTAAATTCTAAACACCTACATCCCAAAATACCTTTCTTTCGTGCAATATAATAACGACGATAAATTTATTTATCATTTTAGGTAGGAACACCTTCAGCGTCGTTATTATTGCATGAAACAAAAATATTTTGGGATGTAGGTGTTCAGAATTTAATTCGAAATTCCGCTATTATCTTCTTTTCCGCTCCTGTTACGCGTAGGCTTTGATATCAGTCGAAATAAGTGACGCGGCTACTTGGTTGGTAAAGATTGACTATATAGGGAAAATAATCTGATAACGGTCAGTTTAGACAGGAAAAAACCTTCTCCCCAATGACTCTCAACGGTCAAGAATAACTTAGTCATTCCGTATGACTCATATGTACTTAATGACTTGATATATTCATCTCGAAATATACAAATAAATTGGAATATAATTTCATAGAAATGCACTCGCTGCATGAAAAAAATATCCGTTTATTTTTAAATAAAGTAGACTTTCCCTCATCTCATCAAATGCATTACTTTGCAACGTCTCAATTCTTAAACCTTCTCACTCATCCAATCGACACCTACATCGATGTGGGATAGATGAGAGAAGCCCGCGCTTTCTGTCAGACCTTGTAAACGTGATCGCAAGTTGGACGCAGTAATTTCGCGCCATAATTGCAAGATTGCGAAATTCCTCGTTCCGTTAACGCCTATAGAGTGCAGCAGTGGTCTTATTCGAGTCAGTGAAGTCGAGAATCCCGGGCTAGCGACGCGCTTTCATCTTCGAGCGCGCGTTGAATGTAGTAGATGTTTTTTTGGTGATATATAAATTAATTCGGTTTATTGTAAATTAAAAGTGCCTTAACGAACAGCGAAAAGCGTCAAAATGAGTGATGTGAAAAAATTGATGGAGTTTATGGAGCTTGTAGGAAGACTGAAGGTAACCAGATATTCGAAATATGCTAGATTACCTTTGGCTGTAAAATTCTTTCCCGAAAATATTAACAACCCGTTCAAATTTCACGATCCAGGAATTTTCGACGATGATAAAACTCCGCCTCTTCTCAATCTTTGAAATGTTTTCAACGATTGAAAATTAATCGATTTACTATCGACACGTGAAATAATTTTTAGGTTAACCATGCCGACGAATGTCACAAGCCCAGGTGACGTTTCGTAACACGATCAATTTCTTCTCACTCCCATGTTTGACATATTTTTGACAAAATAGCAGGCATCAAAAATACAAATATCAATGAAAACGATCATCTTTTAATTTTCTTGACAAAAAAATCTGATATCTTCCTCTCTGTAGTCTTGAAACTGAAAAATACTTGATTCAATGTACCTACATTCACGCTTATTTTTCTCATCTAAATAATTTGGGTATGTTTTTGGTGCAGCATGTAAAAAGGACGGGTTGGATTCTTTGCCAAGTGTCAGATCCCGAAACTATTTCGGGACACATGTACCGCATGGCTATGCTATCATTTCTGGTGGACAATGCGGAAAATTTAGACAAAGTAAAGTAAGAATCAAGTTGGAAATATGTACGGTGGTTTTATAGCGTTTCACGCTCGTAAGTAGCTCTCGATTCTAGATACATTCTAATTATTCGCTCTTAATTACCCCAAGTTTCTATACTTAAGATACTATCGATTTTCCCGCAACTCTGAATGCCGATTTCCTAGTTACGAAAATAAGCAATTACTTTCTCTGACCTACTTCTCCGAGGTGTACAAACGCATGTCTAATCCGTTTACTTTCAACCATGCAGGATAATGCAAATGACTCTAATCCATGACCTCGCCGAGTGCATAGTCGGAGACATAACGCCTCACTGTGGAATTTCCCCTGAAGAGAAGCACAAATCCGAAGACGAAGCTATGCAGAAGATCTGCGATCTCTTGGGCGACAAGGGGCCCGAGATGTTGAGCATGTTTAGGGTATGAAAAACGCCTTCAGTTTTCTTTTTATAATGGATTTTTGATCGTTTTTTCATTCTCCAGGAGTACGAAGACCAAAAGACCCCCGAAGCTCAGTATGTCAAGGACCTGGACAGGCTGGACTTGATAATGCAAGCGTTCGAGTACGAAAAGCGAGACGGAACACCTGGCAAGCTTCAGGAATTTTTTACGGCAACAAACGGGAAGATTCGACACCCCTTTGTGAACAAGTTGGCGGAAGAAGTGAACGCGCAAAGGAGAGAGCTGGGGAGCATTCCCTCTAACGATAATCCTTAATTATAAGTCTATATTTATGAAGATATGTTGAGTAGGTATCTTAAATTAGGGACTCTCTAACGGGGCTAAAGACTGCGGAAAATTAATCTAATCGTAAGCTTGCCTACTTCGTCTCAAGAATTATATCTTTGATGGCATATATTGTGATCATTGTGTTAAGTAACACATTGAAATATCGCAGCATTAAATTATCTCCCGTTCTCAAGCTTGAGGCTATCTTTTAATATTACGGATTTTCCAGTCTAGCTCCGAATAGGTGTTGAAGGACGTAACTAAAGAGAAAATAATATATACACATATAATTATACACAATGTATGACAGTTGATTCATCAAGTTTGGACGCTTCATAGGCTTTCGATGAGAAACTTGAATGAAGCGGCACAATTTTTTCAGAGTGCATTGAGTTAATCGTTGAGATTTACTGTGAATGAATTGATATCGATGATAGCAGTTTTTTCTTAGAATCCTGCTTTGAAGTCTTTTAAACTCAATCATTGAAACTGTCCTGTATTATTAATATTGTTCGAATTGTTGAGCGATTCCTTGGTGTTATTTATTCAATTATTTCCTTTGTTCAATTTATATTGTAGAAAATTGACGATTTTGTGGAGGTAGTGAAATTGAATTTATCACCTTTTTGTGACAAACTATCTTCACAGCGTCTTTAACGAAAAAAAGGGAAAGAAGGAACAGTTCGTATTTCTGTCAAGCGCCAGTTCATACCACGATTTGTGTGTGTTCTTCATAAAAATTGTAGAATTTCGGTCAATTTTGTGAAAAAACATTCAACTCGATGATCTATGAATCGGTTAATTTCCGAAAGAAAATTACTGCCTGAATCCATCATGTTATCCTGCGGTGCTCTTAGTAATAGAATTCTCTACATTCTAGTCTAAGACCAATTTGTAGGATAGAAGGGGCGTCTCTTTCACGATTGCATTCAATTTCTGCCCGAAACAGATTCAGTCATTACGTATCCAAATAGTGACGTTATACTTGTTTTTTATCCGTTAGAATTCACTGTGCAAACATACTTTAGCTTTTAAGAATATTTAACATTACGAATCATACGTATCGACTTTTTCCTCTAAGATTATTGCAATAATAAAATTAATTGGGTATGAGCAATACACCCAAAACGCAGCAAAATGCTTGTTTGGAATTATAATAATCAATTTAATCAAAAATGAATCATCTATTCAAATGAATGAAATAGCATAGAATAAACACGTTTTAAAAATTTATTTCAATGACTAATTGAATTCTGGATAATCGGTTGATTACTTGGGACACATTTATGTCTAAGATATTGAATAAAAGGGCAACATTCTTGAAACAAGTTTGAATTTTTACAATAAGGAATATTTTATTATCAGAAAGAAGTAATTAAAAGTTACAATGCACCGTCAATTATTTGCAAATTTGCACAGCCTACAATACTTAAATCAACTCTGTTAGTATGTTTTTCGATTTGTACAACTTATGACGTTAATCGGAGAAGAGGAGATAAAAACATGTTCTTCGTTTGATCAAAATTGCCGATTGAAATCTTCTCTCTTTGTGTGTTGGTTAATTATCGTATAAAAAAAAGTGAGTTAAAAAGAGATACTATCATACATTCGCGCGTCTTTTCTTAATGATTAAACAGATAATCCGTATCGATATAAATCACAAGTATTTTTAATTGTAACGACAAAACGACGTTTGACGAGTACACAAAGTTATCCTGCATTGTTGCTTTTTTGATAACTATATATCTGTACGTATAAAACCAACATATAAACTTAATAAACTACTAATTATACTTATATATTTATTAAAAATTTGGATAATCGCAAACTTCGTGACAACGTTAAAAAAAAAAACAAAAAAAAACGTTCGTGCCTAAATCTCACTAACATTTGGCCAATGAAATGGTAAAAATAAATGCCAGTATCAAAATCGTATGAGATCAGATACTATTGTCATGGACCGTGTACCTCCTGAACATTGGTAACAAATAAAACAAAACATCTTTGAGCATTTTACTTACACTTGTAATATTGACTTGACTCTCTCTGTCTGACCTCAAAAAAAGGTACTAAGCTACTACTAAAAATGATTCGAATGGCAATATATGATTATATAAAATGCGAGCCAACAATAAATCGTCGATCCTTCGAGGCAGTATTATTATCTCCAAGTATTCACAGCTCGTATTGATTCACTCAGTGTTTTCTTTGCGATTCGTTGGACAGTAAGATCAGCTGTATGTAGCTGTGACCTTCTCGCAAATTGATCAATCTGTAAAGTTATGAGAATATTGAGTTTTTCTATTCCTCTAGGTGTACTTGGAATCGCTACGTCTCGAATTTGGGTAAATGATTCATTATTCTGATCATAAATTACCGATCACGTTCTTGCTGTTGGATGTGAAGTCTGTCTCCTCTGCGCAGAGGCAAGACAACATTTGTATGGCACGATACTTCGTTCGCAGCGGCACTCGAAACCGCCGAACATTTTATCACTCTTTGAGTCTTTGACTGTCCTTCGGAATTCAACAGAATCCAGTAAGAGTAATTGGTTTGTTGACCAAAATAGAATATCTGGAACAGCAAGAAATTACATAATCATCATGAACCGTAGCACGTTTCTAGTGAACCTCATACATACTTGTGCAGAAATCATGTATAGCCCGTTCATGGTGACCTCGATTGCTTTCTTGTCGTCGACTAGGTGGAACTTTTGAAGATCGTAATGTGATGTGTTTTTCGTCTGCTTTACCCACGGTCCTATTGCACCTGTAACAGCAGATATTGAAATATTGAAACCATCAGCGGGTACCGTTGATGTTATCACACAGTGAATTGATAACTTGTACAAACTACCTCTGTCTGTGATTAGCTGATCTGGAATACCGCCGATGAAAGTCGCAACCAGCGGACCTGTGAAAGATAACAATTCTTAAGTTCGTGAGTTTCGTGACCGTCAAGTAGCAGCTTGAAGTAAAGATTGGCAGCATTTGTTGTCGAATTTTTATGATTTTAGTAAAGTTGATTCAGAGGAGAGAAGAAGTTCCATGAAGAAGAAAAGTATTGTCATATTGTTGAATTTTTCATATGTATTCTACAAGTTGAAATCTAGTACAAAAATCGTCTAGGTATACCCAATCGCCTGCGACTGCGGTTGGGCCGCCTTTTGTTCTTTGTCCGTATTTTACCTCTCCTTTCATCATCCCTTCTCATTCTCGGTGTCCTAGAATCGTTCCATAGCTCAATGCTATCGTCATTATCCTTGTCATTCGTTAACTGATCATTCTGTTCGTTCCAGTGTGCAAGTTCGGGTCCAGCGCCAGAGGAGTTTTGCCGAACAGCCGGAAGCAGCGGTTCATAACTTACATCGGTAGTGTTCAGTATGGTCCTCGTGAATCGATTCCCATTGTTTTCCGCTTCATTCTCCATGAAATTGAGCGCAGTGTCGTTCTTCGAGTCTCCAAAATCATTGCTTTTGACAAAGCTAAAGTTTTCTCTGGATCCTGTCCCCAGTATCGAATCACCTCTGGCGTTTTCGAACGTGTTCGATTCAGTGGTCTTTGACCCCTCGTTATATCTACCAGCCGTTTCATCCTTAGAAGTAGTGTAATCGTACGAGGTAGTCGACGGCTGATAATATCTGTGGTGCGAACGAAAACGGGTGAACTGACTGTTCACTTTTTCGTATTTTGTCATCAGCTGAGCTATTTTATTTTCTATACATTGTTCCTGGGAAGAATAAGAAAAATGTCAAATATAGTTGCATAGTTGAGTATTTAGTCATTGTACCGTGTTATACATATATGTATGTAAATCTGGAGCAAACACCCCTAGCTTGAGTAATTTGATCCGATGTATGTTAAACGATCGTTCTTATCTCGTGTTTTATTTTTGCATAGCTCTCTCGTGAATGTTTTCTCTGAATGAAAACAGAAACAAAGACTGAGGCATCCGGAACTACTTGATGATCTAATGTGTAAGAATTTAAGTTCTTTCATAATGAAATTGGAATCGTGAGAATTTTTCCTGTTGCGCAATTTTGAATCCATCCGATTTGTAAGGAAAAGTCTTTCTTTAGATCCTGAAGTGTAAGTGGAACAATTATTCTCCATAATTCTAGAAAATTTAACGGAAATCTCTCCGGTTGAAATTAGTCAATGATTAACGAGGAAAAGCTTTTATACAGTTTTCTCTTTTTTATTGTAAGTTCCGGTTTCGTTGTACTTCAAAGTTTACGTATAAAAACTTTAAACCGATTTTGCGTGTATCGTTGCTGATTCGATATTGTGAATTTTAATTAATTAAACAAGTTTAGTCGATTGATTAATTACCTGCGATTTCAACGCCTGTATTTCTCTTCTCACGTTGAAATGGAGAATGGCAAAGGTAACCGTGAGAAATAGTACAAGAACGAAAAATAATTTCTGTACGATTTTTGATCCCCTTGAATTCGACACCGTTAGATTTGTTTTTATGTTTACATCGATCACTTCCGTCTGTTTTTGAACGTCCTCTTGAGTACCGTGAATTCTTATTACATTTCCCAGCGCTGCTGTTTTTATTCCCGTCAATGTCATTTTATTGACTGTTTGCTTTCTCAATTTTTACGATTCGCTATTGTAGCAATTCAAGCAACAAAATTTCGAAAAAATACGTTAAACTTAATCTTGGCTCCTCTCTTTCTTTTCAGATTTACAATTATGCTGGTTTCTTAGTTTTACCAGTGGTTGAGCTTCTTTGGTTCTATCCCTCTGAAAGAATGTTATTTTTATATAACAATGGTGAAAGATAAGATAAGACGGAATGAAAGTTTTCATTTTTCAATTTAAATACAGGTTTTGTGCGCTTCGAAGGCGAAGATTCTTTTTTTTTTTTTTTCAAATCAACGAGTCACGGAACTCGTCGAAATACGTTATAAATGCGACGTTAAACTTGATTTTGTAATTGCAAGATATCAAACCGCGATAATTATATAAATAAATCGTTAATGTTCCTTTCGAAATTCCGCTACAAGTTGTACAATTTGAATATACCATACGATACAATCTCAAAATGGATATTGTCGTACATAATTCGCGTAAGAAGGAAAAAGTGAAACAGAACACGGTAAGGCGTTCGTAATTTTGAATTTTGATTCGCGTAAGGGGCACAAACGGCACCTGTTGCATTCTGGGAACATGCGGCGGAGAGTATACAGTAAAATTCCGGCATCTCCTTTGTTGGGAGCGAAGTGTATTAAAATAGTAGCAGAAGTAACGAATCAGTGAATATTATTTCGATCGAGAATCTTACCTTGGTGCCATGGCGAGGCCCTGGGTTAACGGTAGACTAAAACTGTTTAATTTCCTAATTGAAAATAAAAATAAACTACACTCTTTACACTGTCCTGCAGCGTGGGCCCATCTTTTGTTTACTACATTCACGCACGGTCTGCCACCGTACTCTGCAGTCTCTGCACCTCGAGGCCGCCCCACTCCCGAGCCAATATTATTCAGCTTTAGTATGGTGCCAACGCGTGGTTCTTGGGCCTGAAGTCCCTAGAAACGAAATGGAATAAACGACGTGACACTTTCTTCCCGGCAGGAACGCTCACTCAGCACTGTGTGCATGTAACACAACCAACGATTACTTTGTTCGCAGAGATCGCTTCATTATTGGTGTCATTTTGTTTATATAAATAAATCAACGCAGGATGTGTGATACGCATCGGGACAATGATCCGGAATCCCATCGCGGATGCAGACGCTTGTTTGATTACAACATACTTATGCATGAGACAAGTTGTGAAACTTGAATAATAAAAACAATTGAAAAAATGCGATTTTATTCATTCTTATACCTGTTTGGATATCGAATATCCCTCGATGTTTTCTAGAAAATTTAGGATTCAGTCTGAAAATTGACAGTCTATGAAACACTGTTTCTACGAAACTCCTGGAGAATATGAAACTCGGTTAGACTCTTCAAAGTTTTTGTCAAGATTTCTTAGAACTGTCATTCGATAACCATGAAAATCGTACTTTCCGTGAACTGGCCAGTAATCACATCTTTTTATCGATACATATTCCCAGTGTTTGATCGTGCGGGCATTACACTCTTGTCACTTGCTGCTTGTTATCGCTGCAGTGTGAAGAGAAATGAGATAGACGGAGCTCGTTATCCTTCTTGTAAAAATCTACAAACATCACAGGAGCAAGGTGTTGTATCACAATCCAGACATTTCGTCTCAGAGTAAACCGTTCCATTCATGTTCATGTTGTAACATAATTTTCAAATTTCAAACAGTCATGCTGATCCTCGGAATGTTACCCCTGAGATGAACAAGTAAATTCGCAAACAGCCAGTTTTAGATGAACGCATACGGCACATTTTACAAATATAGGTTGCGAGTGAATCATCAGCCTCGGGTAACTGCAGTCACGCTTCGTACAAGGCTTCCGCATTTTATTCGACGTATCATTTCCCTTTATCGCAATGGCTATTCTGTTTCACACGTGCTCGCCGATATATACCTAGAGTAATATGCGTGACACTATTTTTCTTCATTTCGCAACATGTGTGACCCAGGACACTGGAACAGTTATTACTTGAACCACTTCTTTATTGCTCAGTATAACCGAGATATGGCAGATATAAATTACCACGTAGCCCGCTACTTTCGGTTCAAGGGGATATACCGATTCCCAGATGACGATTTATTTTTCTGAAGAAGAATTAATTGCATAGGGGATATTTCTCTTCTTGCATATTTTTTCCCGATGGGAAACAACGTTATAGGTACACGACGTGGAAAATTATAGTTAATCTTTCTGAAAATGTTTCCATTTGATTTTCATGAACATCTACTTAGTTCGTTCTTGGGAGGGTCAGTAACTACCGCAATGCGTCAACGTTTGTTTATCTGACAATGAGACAGACGTATGAGTTCCACAAGTTTTATTTTCGCAATCTTTTTTTTTATCCTTTTCATATTTTTATTCATTACGTCACAGCTGTGAATAGATGAACTAAAAATAATGTCGTCAAGCTTATATAAACCAACATCCCGTGTAGATATCAAAATCAGGACGATTCGCAGATTAAAGAAAAATCACGAACCGTGCTCGTTTACCATACAATTTTATTTTTTCACAAGTCCACCTGAATTGAGCTCGACCCAGAATTTACGGTTACATTCCGTTTTTAATTTTCCATCGAGTACAAACATTCGTATTTGTTGCAGATTGCAAGCATGCTTTCAAGTATGTAGTTCACATCCGGTCTCGTATCGTCTGTATTATACTGATGGAAATTTTACTTTATCAAACAAATGACGAAACATTATTAATAATTATTGCGACTCGTTTCAAGTGCAAAAAATATATATATTGCAGTATAAAACTCTCTTAGATCTTCGACATGCCACTCTATCTTAATTAAAATCATTTCTTTGGAAGTTGAGCATTCGCCAACGTCAGCGTCGAGTTACATAATTACCAGGAAGTAACCTATGGTACTAACATCAAGAACAAGAATCGTTCAAATATACGTACAAAGATTCCCCTTGTTCGCAAAAGCGACGCAATTATAACAGCTTATACGTTTCAAAACTGTACAATGCAGCCCGACAAATTACACACTTGTTGTGCCTCGAAGCAAACTACCTCCTCAGCGTCTGCGTCGGTCGGGTTGCCTGGCGTCAGGCGCCCATACGACTGTTTTAGCCACTATTGTGAGGATACGTCGGAGCTTTTCATGCGTCAGAGTCGAATTTCCTTTTAGTCATAGCCAATTTGTGTGTATACATAGATTCAGTAAACTCGGTTCAACTCGAGAAACTCGTACGTCCTGTGGCACTCGAGCATATTTGTCATTCAATGAATAGCGGATATTTCTGCGGTCTCGATTGGTACCAATTAAATGCGTCATTCGCTGCAGTCTGCAGCGTTATGCAATGCTCTCGGGCTTTGGATTCGCTTGATAAAAAAGCTCTTGAAGATGAAAAACTATCTTTGAGGGCTGAACGTCTGAACAGCCCAGTTTGAATTCTCTCGAGGTTCGTCTTCAAGGTTTCATTATGAACTGGAAAGAGGAAGGGTCCGAGGGTTTGCGTAGAGGGAACTCGTTGGGTAGGTTTTCTCCTCTCTCCGATCTAACGTTGTTTCTGCCTCTTTGTGTACCGCCTGGCCATTCTTTGTGGTCAGCGTGCATTCAGAGAGATAATGTTTCCTCGAAGATGGGGCAAGGAGTATGACACACAGAGGGTGGATTATCTCCATTACCCATATTCCCGGCTCTCAAACAACCCGGGGTCTTGAGAATGAATCATTCTACCAAGAGTCCAATTAAGCTTCTCTGCAATCAATAAAACTGCACAGGACCTGAGGAATCTCTGTATAAATCACACGTGTCGCTTCGTCAGTAAATCTTGTCTACCGTTTGAAAGATAAGAGCGAAAAGATTTTTGTTTGAAGATAACATTCTTCACTGCTTTATCGGTGTGATTTACGTCAGATTTATTTCCGATGATTTCGATTAAAATTCCACACACCGATAATACAAAGTGCTTATAAAAAATATATTTAGAGCTATATACTTCTATATATAGAATTGTAAGTATTATCGACTCGCGGTAGTCCAATTCATCGACTCGATCCGCTTTTAGCATATTCTGTGACCCCTTCGGAACGGGCTGCGAACAGATCTATAGTAAAAGAATTTAGGTCGCCCTGGCGCCTCACCGAGAACTGAATGTCGCGTCCAGACTCCGTAGCTCCGTAGGCCCCCCGGGCTCTAAACGAACACGAATGGGTCCTACCTGGACCTATGCTAAGAATATCGAAATTCAGCACGCGGTCGCGGATTGTTGTGATATATCGCATACTAATAGTTCCCCATAGTGACTAGTTGTTCTCAAACCACTCCATTATGCTCACAGACTCACTGTACACCCTATAAAGATATGAACTTGCGTAAGAGCGTGAGATATACACTTTTCAAAGTCTACAGCATATAGAAAGCGAAACACAAGATTGGCATTTAATTTTTACATAAAATTTTGAACGCAAGTATTGTGATGCTAAAACAGTGTCGAATCTTTTCGCGTAGTGTGGCATGCTGCAATGCATGAACGTGGCTAACGTGTTTAATAAGCGATTCATGTCCATCTTATCTGAAATCTGTTTACCTTTTAGTGTACCTATAATGGCCTGTGCGAGGTCGGTGCATAAGCGGATCAAATAACCGTCGTAGGCTCTTTGCTTCCAGAGATAGGCCTGCCTTTGAGCTATGAGACACTGCGGAAGCAACAGACAAGTCTAAGAACATAATTCGTAAGCGATAAATTATATCTTATTACCTCACGAAGGATAATTTTAATATTCGTTTATAGTTTTATTTATAATTAAGTTTCTTCTACTTTTATTTTAGCCTTAAATCTGAATTCATATTTCATTCTTAATCGGAGGATTTCCATCCTCAAGTTGAAGGAAGAAGGTGTTTGTGAAATTTGAAGAGGAAATAAAGAACACTTCACCAACACGAAGATTCGAGGAAACATATAGATTCTCACTATGAGTAGGACTTGGTTTTTGACGTGGGTAAGAACGGCACGAGTGAAGATTAAGTGGAGTAGGAATTAAATTGAATAATTAACAGAGAATTGAGTGTATAATAAGTCACGTTTCATCTAGCCAAATTCATATTAATTACGAGTAGACCTTTTTCTCATTGCGTAGAAACAAGATGGATACAACCAAAGGCCACGTGTCTACTATAATACGTTTAACAGATACAGACCCAGGTCTCGTTGACTTTTGATTAAAGGTATATACCGATATCTCTAACGAAGATGCCGCGCGCGTCCTTTTGTCGCGGTAAACACACATCTTAATTTTGAACATGAATCTAATCTCTGGAACGCAATCACGAGACCGAATTTAGTGCTTTATATAACGTCAAAACAGTAAACGGTAAATAGTTTTGCGCAAGATGGGGGCGAATAAAACATTCCAAACAACGCGATAACATTCCATTCTATATCCTCACTCGTCACACACGTCACCTTATAATTTTTAGAGAAACGATTCAACTGCAGTTTTGCATTATTATTATTATTATCTTTCAATGCCTATTCTTATTATACTTGTACGACAATCAACCAATGTAGTAAATCATTTCAAAGAGACGCCCATTTGAATCTGCAAAGGTTAATATCAAAGTTGTGAATTTCATAACGTATGGAAAACAATGCGTGATCGAAGAATTACATCGACGATGGAATGTTCAAACCAATCATTCCATTTGCCTCGATTATTCCAAGGTCGATCTGTATAACTGCAGATAATTCATATATCACTTATAACGCAAGGACTGCTTGCGTCTTTAATCAATATTTTAGTCGTACGGATTATCAAAATTGGTCCAGAGGAGTTCGACAAACTCTGATGTTCAAACTCGCTTATTCCTTGGCAAAAGAGCCTAATCTGTGTGATTACAAAGTCGACACTAAATTCTGCTTAATCGACGCGCCATCTTATTTATTCTCAGATTGATACGAGAGTATTTGAAAAATAAATGATAAAAAAAATACGATCACTTAGTTGTACAGTCACGTCGTGGACACAGCCTAGCCTAATTATACATTATTATCGGTGACGTGGACATATTTCTCATTTTTTCAGACATTCCTGGGACAGGGTATAACTCGGTATACCGAATATACATATAGGTATCCATGTAGTATAGTATACGCAAATGAAATATGTAGAAGCGTTTTTTTCTCTTCATCTCCGTAGAAATTCTTTCCCAGATGTTTAAAGCCTCCCCGAGAACACGCATGCGATATATAGGCAGCTAAAACTGAGATGACTTCATGGTCAATTTATCCGAAACATTTCCGACGTGATGGTTAATAGTCGGCTTATGGGACTACGAAGCACCCTTCAATTTCCATCTGATTAGCAGATTACTCAAAGTAATATTCATCTTCTTGAATTCCGATGGCTTGTTTTCACGTCAGTGGCGGACCATTGTTAGATAACGGGCGAGGAGACTGATTGAATAAGTAGCACTCGAGCGGAAGCTCATTACCCTAGTCGTTGCAACTGTCTCATTACCAGAAAGGTGTTTTTTTGTTCAATTTCGTAGCTGAAATCTTCACCAAAGTTTCCCGTAATCTCGAAGCGAGTGATTACCACATTGACTTTGATATCATTATCCGAAATTGTATTTCAGCTAAAATTCAGGAACTCGGAAGCAGACTATTTCCCGGGGAAGACTGACTTCTCTTTGGGAAATAAAAAGTGCTGAACTTTGTTTCGAAACTTGATTGAAACCGCATGAAGGATGATTCCATCGAATGCTGCGCCACTGTCAAGGAGGCAACATAAACGTTGTCGGCTCGCGGGTCTGAAGCCAGTCTGTGTCGCGCTGCCGAGACCGTGTAGTCAGTCGCTGTTCTCCTGATTGTGGTCGAACTTGGTATCGTCTTAATGGAAAGAGAAGAAAGGCAGTAAGGGTAGTTGCACGTTAGGAAAATAAATTGGGCGACAAAAAAAAGGTCATTGAGGGAAGAAATGGAGGAATAATAATCCGATGCGAAGTCTCGATTATAAACAATTTGAAAAGGAATAAAACCACCGTAGAACAGGAAGCGAGGGCGATCAAGAGGAAGAAACAAAAGACGTTCCTCTTCGTCTTCGGGTCGAGAATTGAAAGTTACCCAACAGGTTTTAAGACGGTTGCATCGTGCCCGAAGGTGGACAGTTAAAGTCTAAAGTGTATCGCGTAAATCTTACATCGTCGCAACGAAATATAGATTAAGAAATACTGGAAAAATCGTAAAGCGAAACGAAAGTAACAAACTCGAATCGCTAGATTCGAAATCAATTTTTGCTCTTGACCCTCGACTACGCCGCTTGATCGAACGTTGAGGTCTCCCGCAAAGGGTTGCCACACGATTCGAGGAAATTCTGTCGATACTTTCATCACGAATTTAAGACTGCTTCGTTATTCTTGAACCGAAGAATGATTAGATAGCAGAGCCGATTCGATAGGTTTGAACAAAGATGACTACCATGTTGCCCAAAAACGGGATAAACACGGTTGCAGTTAAAACGAATATGGAAAAGTCGAAAATTTCCAGCGATCCTACGAAGGACGAGGCTCGTTCGTTTCTGAATTTTTCTCGCGAAAATTTGAGCGTTTCTCACTCTGACATAGAGCAAGGATTCAACAAAACGAGACCACGTATTCGAAGAGATACGATACTGAGTATCACGGCGATTATTTTAGCCCTATTTTGCATAGGGCTTGAAGTATGGAAGATCCAGAGCATCGTGGATAACGCGAGAGAAATCGATCTTCTGAAACACGAAGTTGAAACCATGAACCATAAACTGCTGGAGGGAGAGCTGCTGAACGATTTAAAGGCGTTCGAAGAGGTAAGAGAACGTTATTGATTCATCAATTTTATCTGCTTTCTATGACCGCAAATAAAGAAGATAAAAAAATTGATTCTCTTCCGAAGAGCATGACGCGGTCTTTAATCTTTTGACACGTGGCACGATTTTTTCCTCAAACTTGGTAAATCGGATCAATGAACTTTCAGGATGATTACATGTTTTTTTAATATTTTTCTACCACATAAAACAGAAGCAGGTTCTTCTTCGTCAGCTGACACTATGTTACGTGGATTAAGTGTGAAATAAAAAAGACGAGAATAAAAAAACGGGGAATTTGAATAAAACGAGTTGAGCTTATATCAAGGAAATATACGAGACAACTTCACAGCGTAATATTTACTATGACGGTAATAACCGGGCCAGAGAGTGTTTTGAAATAACAAAATGTTTTCATTTCTACTACGACTAAACAGAGTTGATAAGATCTGGAATAAAAAACAGAATCATAAAATACAATTTATCCAGTTTTTACACAAAGATATCGACTTTCTATCAATTTTTTTTTTTTTTCAACTACCAACGTCGACTTTGTAACGTCCCTGATTATATCGTCGTTTGCCGGATAGCGATTTACTGCAGTTGACGATATCCAGGACGTGTACTCTTCGTATCGTAGAGATACGGCAGTTACCGACTTGGTCGGTTGGATCGGGTATCAGGTAGGTGTGCGGGAGTTGGATGCTCGGACTTCCGCGAGAAACAGCCGTCAACACGCATTGACTAACAATGACCGCTCGCAGAGCCGAAGGAGTTGGTATTTCGAATACAAGGAGAAACAGCCGTTGATACGCAATGACCAACAAGGACCGCTCGATGTATCGAAGGAGTGTGGTCGTTCGAATCTCACGAGGAACAGTCGTTGATACGCAATGACCAACAATGACCGCTCGCGAGATCGAGGGAGTGTAGAGGTTCGAATCTTACGAGAAACAGCCGTTGATACGCAATGACCAACAATGACCGCTCGCAAGATCGAGGGAGTGTAGAGGTTCGAATCTTACGAGAAACAGCCGTTGATACGCAATGATCAACAATGACCGCTCGCAAGATCGAGGGAGTGTAGAGGTTCGAATCTTACGAGAAGCAGCCGTTGATACGCAATGATCAACAATGACCGCTCGCAAGATCGAGGGAGTGTAGATGTGGAATTCACGAGAAACGGCCGTTAACACGCATTGGCTAACAATGACCGCTCATGAACCCGATGGACTGTAGGTGTTGGGGTTTGGTTTTGAGGATTTGGAAATTCGGATTGATTATTGCTGCCGCTTGTGTTCCGGAGGAATAATGAATCCGGTGTTTCGTAATTTTTACAAAACTGAATTTTATTTTATTCTCACACTCGTACATTTTATTCAAATGGTTTGACAATTTGTCGATACTAATTAATTTTACTCAGATCCTCTATCGGATTCCTGGTGGTATTATATGTTATCGAATCGCTATGATATCGATGGAATGTAATTTATGTGGATCCTTACTCGGTATCCGTATATCCAATGTTAATAAATTCTAATTGAATTTGATAATCTGATTTTTGTAAGCAAGTACGATTTGACTAGAAGTGTTCGCTTAGTAGGCGCGTGGCCGACTAGCTTCCTCAGCTGAGCGCGTCTCCGCTTATATAGCGACGACGCGTTGGTCCTCGGTATTCCATCCGCTTCTATAGATCCCGAGTCATTCCTTCTAGAAGGTTCTACTGCGTTCCGCGGGACAACAGGATATTCTATGACATTCTATGCCGATTATCTCTTGAATTAATAACATTATGACTTTATGTCATATGAAGTTTCATTCACGAAATCGAGGGTCTACAATAGTTGATTAACATAATTAGGGAATTTACGATTCCTTAATTATTCTGGAATTTATATCGTACTTGCTTGCTTATTATATCTACGTTGTGTCATTCCGACAAAAGAAATACAAAAATAATTGAATTGACTCGAAATTACAGTGCGTCAGTTGGCCTGTGCGCACTGTTGAAAATATTTAATACAAAATTATCTATAAGACGTTTTTAGGCGTCGCAACTTTGAGAGAACGAATATCTGATTTTTTAAACTGCAGTCGTGATTTCTGACCACCGACACCTTCAGGATTTTAATACAGTCAATAATAAGCACTTTTGTAAATATGCATGAGATAATAAATTCTCGCCTGTCGGCTGAGAGACGATTTTTTTTTTTTTTGGTATGTCGGGTTCTTTACTTTCCACGTGTGTACTATAGACTTCCTTGAATCATCCTGGCGCCAGCCGAGCCCAAATTTCTAGTTCTCTCAAACACTTTTGGGAATTGAAACGTCCCACGTTAGCTACTATACTAACTTTGAGCTTAGTAGAAAAAATAAAAAATTACCGTTACCTACTTACGCCTACGTTTAAAAATTTCTGTACAAAGGTCGCCAAAATTAGCGAGGAATTCTCAACTTTTGAATGCGAGTGTAAGATATTTGGGGACGCTCAGAAGTTAATGAATTCTTTCTAAATTGTTTGCTCTGCACTTGGCTTGAACGAACTGTGAGAATCCCAAAAGCGACTAATTATTTATTCAATTTTGTATCGAGTCATAATCGTTCAGAAAATTACTGCATTGTATTAACTTTGGCATAATTCCGGGACACAGTTCTATAGGTCGATTAACGGTTTCTCTGATGAAAGAATGAAATCCACTATTCCCTGTTATTGAGGTGATAATTTTCATTCTCTTCCGAAGGAAAAAATAAAATTATTTCCCTCGAAAAAGCCTCTGGAAATCGTTGGGATCTCGCTGATCGTGAGAGTATTTGTCTCTTTTATTGGCCACGGTTCAACGCTTCCTGAGTTCAGCTTCGTCGCTGACAGCACGTGTTGAATTATATATTTTCTATTCGGCTAGAAAAACGTCCATCAATTTTCGCATGAATATAAAGTTGTCTCGAGAATGTAAATATCATTAGTGAACTGCTCGTCACATTTTCGTTTTATCTGAGTCCAAAAATATCAGCGTACAATTTTCGTTCCATTAACAAACACAATATTGAAAACTGTCAAAGTATTCCTGCGGATATTCGATCTGCAGCAATCGCCAAGGAATCCTATAAATTCAATATCGGAATTTTTTTTCCAAGTCCAGGATCGAAATTTTTGTTCCTTCAAAATCGAAGCACCGTCTAGTCTACGACACAGTTTCTCTTGTGCAAACGAGAATGTCGCGAAAAAAGAATGGAATGTTAAGTTCTTAATTATTGTAATAAAAATTCCAGAGTTGATGAGATATAATGTAAAGATAGATAACTAAGATCTAACACAAATATTAGTATCCTTTAAGATTTGAACTTGTATGGAATACTGCATCGGTGTGAAAAAATCGCAACTTATGTAACGTTGTATTATACATACATTGTTTGTTATAATGAAAAACGAGCCATACGGTATGTCATCAGCGTCGCATAACTCGATTATCTTCGTGTCCTTATCACCGGAGAAATTCAACTTTTTGAGCTTTGTATGTTTTGCTCACATTCCATCGCTGATAACCCCGAGCAATTTAAATTCCTGAGATTGCGGTAACAAGGCACTTATAAAAATTGTTCAAACATTCGTTAGTTGGAATTCAGCTAAATTAGCGAGTACGCCAATATGTCGTGAGGTTCTTGTCCATACGTCAAAGTTTCGGGTAGCTTTAAAATTAGAATTAAATCAGTCTGACGGCACGACGTATAGAATGTGATAATCTGTTTATGACATAACGAACAAAACAGACAAATGACGTGGGGACCATCCACACCGCCACGAAGTTTGGGTAGATCCTAATAAAAGACATGAGTAGTTATGGTTCCAGGAAGATCGAGGCTGCTGTTGTTGATCGAAGAGATTTCTTTGGGATCCGTAATTCGCTTTCAAACAGACTGAGCAAAGTGAAACCTAGGAGCTAACAAATGCAGTTCTGAAATGTAAAGAGCAAATATGATAAACGATATTAACTCTGTTGGCTTAGTTAGTCAACGAGATAATCAGTCCTCGGTAGTTGCGAGTATAATACTATCTGTAGGCAGTGAGCCAAAAACGCCTAGAGGCAAATCTTGTTTACTTCTAGTATAAGAAAATCTATAGTCTATAAGCTGAGTGACTTGATGAAAAGTATCACAGGAGGCATGATTATGCTTTTGTGTTTGTGATAATTTGAATAGCAAACCGACGCTATAGGCGAATCGAATTTAGCGTAAGTGTGTGAGTAAGTGTAATGTGTTGATACTAGCTTCTGCCAATTACGGTTTTCTCCGTCACATACTTGATGTTCCTTCTTCGTGATCGCGAATAGAAGATAAATTCGAAACACCCGGGACCCTTTTCCTGGTCTTCCTGACCCCAGAAACGACTTGTGTGTCATTTCCGAAGCCCCATATCTGATTTACCTCTGAACCAGACACGACGATCTGCTGATTTGTCAAAGTGAAGATGATTCGTAGCTCTTTCCTCATGTTGTAGTTTGAAATTGGGGTCAACCTTCATTGAACGTATCAGAGTCCACTTGTCGTAATTCTTTCCCCGAAAGTAATTCTTTCTCCATCAGCTGTGTCACGTATTTATTCAATGAACCCTTTGGCCTTATAGATTATTGACGTCAATTAAACAACGAACGCTAAGCACGTGGTTTCTCTAGCACCGCGTCGTGCGAAATGTACATTAATAGAAATTACTCTCGGTGCCGGATGTGTGAGTGGTGCCACCGAATCGCGATGCGGAATGGTATTTTAATTGATTTAATGATTAAATTCGTTCTCAAAGAAGAACGAAAATCTTGCGTAATTTTCATCGTTGATCGTTTCTGTATCCTGACAGCAGGCTCGCGTATGAACCTTTGTAAACAAATTCTTTGCACACATAAATTCTTTGGTGTGAGTCATGTGCAGTAATAATAATAACAGAGACGAAATTTCCAACGCCAAATACGGCAACGCAATCAATCAAACCATCAGGGGTACTCAGTTTCTATTTTTACGTCGAGTATAATAATGAGGCTATTATAGATCACGTTCTTTCGTCCAGTTTTCGAAAATCAACTAAACTTTGCCGTAAATGGATCGGATAGAATCAATTCATCCTCGTCTCTTGACAGTCTTTTCCTTTCTTCCGTGACGAATCACTTCTATATAGCAGTTGATTTTTTTCGTGGCGCCAGTCCAAAAAAAGACATGGAATAGCGGAGAAGTCAAGGCTGACCAGCTGTACGTACACCTGAAATCTTACGATACCTGCGAGTACATCTTGTGTCCAATCATGCAAACATTGAGACTGCAGTATCCGCGATCGTGCCTTGTTACACTCGGCAATTTATCGTTTTCCCCCTTATTCTCACCATCGGCACTCGACTTGATCGAGTCTCTTCGAGGAAAACCTTCGCAGCCGGGGGTATCGATTTCCACCGTGAGAAGAGTAATATATTCCAAACGTTGTCTGTCGGCTGTGGTTATACAATGCATCAGCATATGGTCGAGTTTTACTCTTGAAACACTGTGCAGAGAATCCGCAGGATTCTCTCCATACATTCCAGCATGAGCCATGTGTTAGAATTCGGTTTTCACGTCCACCGGGAACTGGATCAGTGTCCAGTCGAATTACAATAGGTATTTTCGTCAAATTCGTGGGCGATCATTTCGACCCACTGTATCACCAAAAGGAAATATGTACTTACGCCGATTGTTAGCTCTCCACTGATTGCTTGCTGCCGTGGGTGTTTTAGGACCTCGTTTAGCAGACCTTATTAGGTAAACTTATGGTACTCGGATTGGGACAAGAGGATACCATTTTTCTGTCCTTCCTTTTGTCTGCATGGCAATCAATTTTCCGAATCCTTCTTCGTGACATAATCCACGAATAGACACAAGATAATTTGTTTACGATGTAAATTGAGTCATATTCTTGCTCGTGGTTACAACAATTTCCTCATTCAATTGGCTGAGTTTTCGCAGAAATTTGCGTGTGGAACAGACTGAATATTGCATAATTAAGATACCGTAACACAAATTACTTCCGTGTCATTAACTTGTTTCTGGTATCAACTGGATCCATTAATTTCATAATCTTCTTTTTCTCAATCATTATCGATTGTTGTATCCTCACCGCGTCAAGTGCGAGGTGTATACATGACATTGAGTAAGATTCTGAAAGGATCGTGGTGAAGTGGCTGAAGATACGTTTCTGCTAATCCGCAGTCGCTAACGACATAATAGCTCCACAAAATAGTGGGCATCACGTCTCGGACGTGGATTATAGTCCTGCATATTATCATGTCAACAGCTGGCGAGCTTAGCATCGGTTTACGACACTCTGCTCGACGTGCTATTATGACGATTGGCCGAGGTCAAGAGTCCGAACTTGACCTCGGGATAGTGAGCGTGGTTTCTGTTCAACAAACTACAAGATTTCGTTTTTTTTTTTCATATGTGCAGATATACGCCGAGGAAGGTATGGACGATGACGAAAGTGACTACGGTTCTGTCTACGACGACGACGACGACGACTATGATGAAAGCGACGATGACTCGAAGTTCTCCACTCCCGAATATTCCAGCAATTATCATTCCGAACCATTTTCCAGCTCTGGAGACACCGGGCTCCTGAGCGACGAAAGAAATGTGGAAAAAGTGCTCGCAGATCTTGACAAATATAAGAAGAAAATTGAGCACGGAGAACGACTTGATCAAGAAGCTGAGGAACTTGAGAGTCTGGGGGAAGAAGACGATGAAGATCTTTACGACGGTTCTGGTTCTGGTTCCTCGTTCATCAAACGAAAGCGTTCAACCGACGAAGAAAAACCCCTGGGTTATAATCCGAGCGGTGTCCCAATATACGCTCACAGCTATCGCGGTGATCGCAGAAAGAACTCTACGAGCACCCCGAGATTGATAATCTACGATAGTCTGATCAACGGGGGAAAGATCGCCGCGAAGAACAGCGGTGAAGAATCGTCGTTGAACGAACCGTGAGTATAATTCACGGTGTGAATTAAAGAATTATCTTTTGTTTCATCAACGTCTTGACATTGACCCATTTGATAGCAATCATAGAATAGGCAATAAAAATCTGTGTACGTGATTCCGGAGGTTGATTTCAAGGGCTTTTCGTTCCACTGTTCAAATAATTGTAAAAAAAAAGGCTACGAAATATCTGAATCTGGTTCACATCTCACGGTTTTACCGCGGCACATCGTCAGAACGCAATTTATAGGTACTTAGATTGTAGGCAATTTATTATAACGAGAGATTAGGGATTTGTAGGGTAATTTAATTTACTAATTTTCAACAATTCTCGACGTTTACGACACAAGATTAGGAGGAATCCAATAAACAACAATCTCACAGTGCGATAAATTAATCAGTGTTTTAATTGTCTTCTGAGAATCTTCTTGCTTTACGCGGTTCTCATTGTTCAAGGGAAACATGCTTTGTACGCCTGTCAAATACACCGATGCTCGAAGCCTGATATTAATTAGGGGCATTGGGCTTTAGCCAGTCTATCCAGTCGCCTAGTTAGCAATTCTGACCGCCAGACCCTAGGGTTATTTATCTTGAGATTTATAAGCCAACGGTTTATACAGTAGAATACCGTAATTACTGTTAGCATATCACGAGAGCGCGCGGTTCTAATCCACCTGACACGTAATACTTTCGACTAATTGACACTACGCCTTCTGGAGACTGTGAAATATTATACCGCAATAGTGGAATTGAGGATAAAGCGGAAAGGTTCTCGAATACATGGTCAAAGAACTCGCATGCAACGTCTGACCATTATTTCTCCCTAGTGTAATACCACCATGGGACAAACACCCTCCGAAGAAATATTACGCCCAATCACGAGCCCCAACATCGCACGTAACACCCCCGCCTTCCTACACTTCGAGGGTTCATAATACACGGCAAATGAATACTCGTCGTTCCGGGGGTTGGCGGGACGAGGGTCCTCAAGCTCTCAAGGAAGGAAGAATCAGCCACAGGGAATTCGGGAACATTAGGGCCATGCAGGTGCAGAAATTTTCCGCTCACATCGTCGAGAATTGGGAACGATTTTCATCATTCACGTTTCCACTCTTCTAGAACGTT
Organism: Euura saliciscinereae; assembly: GCA_018420115.1. Taxonomy (NCBI): domain Eukaryota; kingdom Metazoa; phylum Arthropoda; class Insecta; order Hymenoptera; family Tenthredinidae; genus Euura; species Euura saliciscinereae. Next base: position 81,687 of record JAFFZH010015559.1, on the reverse strand, counting down.
CCAGGGCGAAAGTCTCAGCCTCTTAGACGTCGCGGTGTCACTCGACGTCATCTTCGAAGTCCGAGACAAGTATTCGCGGTTCACTACGCCGCCGACAGTTCACTCTTCGCGGCCGAAGACGAACATGTCGGAAACGGCAAAGGACGACATCACCAGGGCGTTTTTAAAGCATGGAGACCCAGCAACTGGGTAAACGACCTGGGCATGAGTAGGCATTTCACTCTATCCGGAGATGGTCAGTTGACGGTCCAGGAAACTGGCCTCTATCTTGTTTACGCTCAAATACACTACCTGGATCAACACGATGAAAACGGGTTCCAGGTCCTGGTCAATGATCGTTCGATCCTTCAGTGCATGGTGAGAGCTTTTTCCATCCACGTCCGATTGATCCGGATGAAATTGCGATATTTACTCACGTATTTCTTCTTTTCTCACAGGTTTACAGTCCTGGACAAGAGCACAAGAGTCGATCCTGTTTTTCGGCCCAGGTGGCTCTCCTGCAGTCAGGTGACCAACTGGTACTCAAAGACGTGGGTATCGACAGGTACACACTGTTCCAGCACGACAAGAGTTTCTTTGGTCTCGTCAGACTCGGGGACACGAACCCCAGGGCTCAGAAACAGCAATTGCAGAATTGATGATTTTGTGAAAAAAAAAATGAGGAAGCAATAAATGACAATTCAGCTATAGCTGCGTCAGTTTATCGAGTCGACAGATGATATTTCTGCTCTTTTTCGTTGAATGCGTAGAATAGGAGAATAAAAGGATATGAAAAAAATATATATATTTTAACGATTGACGAGTAATCATAATTTATATATACGTATTATATGAAATACTGCGTCAAAAATATTTTTTAGAACCTTCACGTCGTAACTATATAATACGTAACGTTATCGAATCATGATCTTTGTGCCAATTGGAAAGCTTTCTAGTGCCATCGTTTATTATTATTATTGTTATTATTATATATCAACTCTTAATTTATCATCAATTTTAAGATAGGCTATTAGTGATCTCAAATCTTTCGAAAAATTATTATTATGTAAATAACATTTTGTATTTTATTATATTGTAATAAATTGTTTCTCAAACTTATAATCAAAGAACCCTTCCAAATCCCAAAACTGTATACTAGACAATGGTTATCAAACAATGCCGAATCTCTGGTTGATTCGTTTGGTTCCTTCGCACGACAGCCGGGCTGGTTTTAGACTTGTTGAGAGTAGTTAAGATTTGATTAGAAAATAATTAGGTCAATTGTCGAATTGATGTAACCACTGTTGAAAATTGAATTGTTCCAGAATAATAACCGAGAGGCCCGGTACAAATTATGCCATACGTTGTGCTTAATTAATGTCGTGTTAACTGATACGAGAAAAGTCAACTGAACCATACTTCTCAGAAATTCATAAGAAAAACCCACCAAAAATCAATCATTTTTTCCCTGTTATCCGTGGATTGAGATATCGCTCACGATTTTCTTGGCCTTCTGTCTCCGGCAGCCGGATATTTTACCTACCATAGTATCGCGCTGTCACTCTCTTGAGGTAATAACAAAAGATGAAAGAAATACTTTGACAGCTGTCTGAAGCAGAATCCTCCTCTTCTCGATGCGTCCGTCCTTCTCCAAGCTTTTGTGAATGGGCAATATTCCCTTACTAAATTTGGGTACATTGAAATTGGTTGCTATTGGTAATCACGCAACCCCTCTTCTCGGTATTGAATAGAACGTTGATTTCTCGTTCAAGCTGCGAACCGAGGAAGAAAAGTTGAATATATTGCGATAAAAAACAAAACATCTAGGGATCAATCATCTTCCGGGCTTTTCGCGTCTCAATATTAAGACGCTTGATTGTTGGAGAATGTTGTCTCAGGCGCACCCCGTTGAATTTGACTTGTTGCTGTGCCGCTAAAACGACATGCGCTAAAATATCGACCCTGTATGCCTCTATATAAGCGGCGGAAACGACGGTGATGGTAGCCAGAACGGATTTCACAGCCGAGGAAAATCGAGGGAGATATTTATACATACAGAACAAAAAGAACCAGGATCGTTATCGACTCCGGTGGGAAGAGGGAAACATACTTTTTTGCTCGTACGGATGAAAGATTAGTCAGGTACGTGACTCTTGATCGATCCAATTTCTCCATCTGCATCGATAATGTCGAACCTTGACCCGAATCCCTCGCGAATACTTACCCCATAAATTGCATGAACCAACAAAACACAAAATATTCATCACTCTTTCGATTTTAGCAAAGATGCGCCGGCAGACGCCCGACTTACGTAACAAATCATATGCATGCGAATTTTTTTTCTGCACAATTTGTCATTCTAATAACTGCAGAAGAAAGACACGAAAATTAGCGACCATTGAATTCTCCACTCCAGCCCTTTGGCAATCTCGTTAAGGCGTTTCGGATACATTAGCATATTGCGTTGAAAGTTGCACGTAGGCCACTTTAACTTGCAAATTAAAACGGAGTGTGGCATGAACGGTAAATAAATGTGTATTTTTCATGATTTTAGAATCAGGTGAATGCGTAAAAGTGCCAATAAAGACGTAATACCTAACGACCTAATGTCTAGTACCAGTTTCGTGCTCCGAAATCGCGATCGAATTAACAAATTCGAATAAAAACTTGAGCGGTACGGAGGAGAATCCTGTCGAATTATATTACTCATCAATATTCATAAGCGAATTAGCATCGATCTCGGAGCTTGAGCGAGGTACGATAAAAACTGTATTGTAATATCGATGGAATAACAACGTCTCTAACTACGACGATAAATTGATCAGCATCAGCCAAAGGATTTCTCTCGAGCTGAACACACCCTTCGCTAACTCGGTTCACTCGCAAAAATATTTTCGTCAAGAAATTACTAATTACAGGTCATTGACTCTCCTGCTGGATTGAATCTAATAACTGGAGTTAACGCTGATGATCAAAAGACCACGTAACGTAGAGAGAGATCAAGTGAGCTCGGGCTTGATACACTAGGAACGTTGATGCATGATTGAAAGTACACAGTTTTACGTGCACCGTGATCTCCGAGCGGGTTTTTCATTTTTACAACGTCGCCATCTCGGCGGCTTCAACTACACGCGATAATTCGACGGGATGTAATTACGCGCTTCGGGGAATACTGGTCTGCTATAGGTACACTTCATCGAATCCTTCTTCATTTCACACTTTTCTCACTCGTGTAATTGAGTCATGTATCACCGGAACGAAGCTTGAGAGCTTTCGATCGACAGAGACAGAACATAGCCGGAAGATTCCAGTTTTTCAAAGTCTCTGTGAATGTATGGTGTACAAAAAAAGCTGCGAGTACCTAAAACGAAAGGTGAAAAAAAAAGACTTGAGGAGACAGTTCGAGCGAAGCTCTTGCCTTGTGAAAACGTATTTTCACCGTCGATCCTCGGATCCACTTGACAAGAGTGGTGCCAAGTGCACCGTGCGCAGTTTTATCGCGATAACGAGTGCATGCAGGCATACGTACGTAGATTTAAAAAAAAAATCGTTCAATATGGCAGAAAAGGGCCCCTTCGCATAAATGCTACTTGTTGCTCAAGGGGACGACCTCTACTGACGAGTTTTATTACACAGGTAAAATCGATGGACTCCGAATCCACGATCTATGGCTTTCGTTTCACGCTTCACTGGGCGTCCATTCGAACGTGTGCATTGCTTTCAGCGAATTGCGTGAATTTTAATAATGCAAAGGCATCTCGGAATGGAAGTTAAGGGGTCAATATAGAATTAGGGTTCACCTGATTCTCGGGAAGAAGAGGTGCTCTGTTGGGTCCTCTGGAGTTATGGACTGTAAAAAATGATTGTGAATTTAATACACATTAACTACACGAAAGTATCGTAAAATTACAAGTTTAGTACAGCAAACTGAATCGCTATGCGTGATCTTTGAATTTCTGAACGAATTTTTAATATTACTGTACGAAATTGTGTAGTAAATTCATCGTATTTGTAAATTAATTCTACTGAAATGTAAAGTTATTTCATGACTCCTGTATGTGAATAAAACTTCCAACACAGTGTTGGAAGTTCACCAAAAACTTTTTTTACAGTTCGGATCAAAGAACGTTGTAATTTTGGTGATACATCAAATGATGGATCGAGTATTGCGGCGGGATTAAAATCGAGCTGGAATTTCATATACCCTCCTGAAGCTTACTGGAACCCATGGAATTCGTACCGTCGCGGGGTTCGCAGTGAAATGAATCCCGAGAGTTCGAGCAACCGAAACCACCGGAAGCTTGTTTTGATAGAATTGACGCCTGTGCGGTGGGCTGTCGACTTTTTTTTACCCCAAATCCACGGGGAAACGGAGGATGATCAAATACTGAAAGTTTCATCCCCGTACGTCATGTGAAAAATTGACGTCCTTTTCTTCAATATCTTATATCCCCTCCAAATTCTTTTCCGCAAAATTGACGCAGGAATAGTTCATCAATCTGATTGCCAGTCCATTGTTTCTCAAAGCCAAATCAGAAACAATATATTCTGCGGAATAAATCAGCACGATACGCGGATCTTATTTGTTCAGAGACAAAGTATCGGTCCATTCGCAATTTTTTTTCGAATTAATATATACAGATCGATCTCATTGAATTGAATTCACGAAAGAAGCACTTGATCCGAAAAATTACATACCAGAAACTAAATACATGAATAAAAGATTTCGCGTTAATTATTTATGAGCTCTTTACATTGGAAATAAAACATGAGGCAGATAAAAAGAGAGAAAAGAAACAGGAAAATTTTCATGAGATTGATCGATTGAGATAAGTCTTTTGGAGCGGCGGGCTAATCATCATAAAAGCACGGAGAGGCTTTTGGTATCAGTGTTTGCTTTACTCAAAATTAATGTGAGAATTAGGGATAATCGGGGTGCTGTCACCCTAATTCCTCAAGATTAGAATATAATTCATTATTGAGTTAACATTCCCTTTCTTCAAGGTTCATAATAATTGCATAATCGCGGTGAACATCGTTGTTACGGAGGTAACCCGAATTAGCGTCAAACCTTGTTTGCCGAGTTCGATGTGCGTTTTGGGAGAACCATCAGGGACCTGTAGAACGAAATCAACCCTCGTATGGGTGTAAATAAAATTACGTGTCGCAAGGAATGACGGAGGTAAACGCATAGGTCTCTCCATGACTGCGAGAAAGATAGCGATATGCGAGGGTGCAGTCTATTGATCGAGACTCAGGCTCTCTCTCTCTGTCCCCAAGCTGACATTTGAGGTGGCGACCGGCGATGACTAAAGATCTGCAAAACTCATTTTATAAGACTTCAAGTCACCCCCATTGTGAGAGGAAAATAGTGTCATTTACTCATGTGGAAGTCATATTAGTACCGTGACAATCAACCGACACGTAAAGATTGATTGATGTACAATTTTTTAATATTGTTTAAAGACGTTCTGCAGTTAATTATATGAATATTATTACTTCACAAAAGGCAACGCGCAATTGGGACCAGAGTAGGACTGGCGTGAAGCAATTAATTGGTAGCGACAACTCGATTATACATTTCATAGTCTATTAAGGCAACTGCTTCCTTAGTTCGTCGTTTCTACCACCGTGCGAGTCTAGTATGAAAACCTCCGACAATAAAATATCGAATATTCATCCAGAGCTGTAATTCCTTTTCGTGCTCATCCAGGAAAAATGTTTGAAATTCATAAAATGAACAGCTCAGAGTATGAAATTCTAAACATTGATCTCGAAAATGATAACTAAAACTCAATAAATATGAGCTGATAGATGATATCTGATCAATTTTAGACAAAATGATATCCGAGAGTTGGGTCCTGTTGTTCATTGCGGGTATCGCATCGGCTCTGGGTCCACCACCGCACAGAATGGACGAAGGCTCGCTCAGAAGTGCATTGAATGCGGTCACCAGAAAACAACGATCGTTAGAATCGAGCCCCGACGAGTATTACAACGATTTACACTCCTTCAAATACTACGGAGGCCGAGACCGGGACCGAGATGAGGATTTAGAATTCCTACCATTCGGTGAGAACCCTGTGCAAATAACGATCCAACTGCAATCCTTAATGGATGTCATCCCTATGATCATCAGTTGCACGTCACGGGGTACGTTTGTTCACAGAGAATGGTCAGCTGGAAACAATTGGAGATGGTTTTCAGAAAACCTTGCCGAATGGACACTGGGCAGATGAGAAGCCCGGAGCAACTTTCAATGCTAAACTGTTTGACAGAATGTTGCTCGACTATTTGGGAAGCGAAGCTAACCAGGTGAGCCTAATCATAATCATAGTTCACGATAAAGAGCTGCCGTAAATTAACTTTGCCAATTCGCCCAGGGAGAAGCGGCGCCGTCTGCTTTCAGAGAACGAGAAAGAAGTGGAGGTCAAAAGAGAGGAGGAAACAGCGTCCGATCGAATATCAACGATAAACAATTAGCGAAATTGTTTTTAGAAGAATTGCAAGACGGTCCAGCCCCGAATCAGGTGGAAGATGAGGAAGAAGACGATCTGGAGAACTTCCGAATTTGGTACGAAAAGCACAGGGTAGAACCCGAGGGCAAATCTCAAGGGTAAGTTTCACCTCCGAGTCGGACATCGATTAATGAGTATCTGAAATATTCTGTGCGGTATGGGAGACTCCAAACCCGATCTCGACAGAGTATCGAGTCTAGTTGACACTGTGATATGGCAAGGCCGTACTTTCTTTTTCCAGATACGATCTGTTTAATGCACCAATGTCCTGGGGCAATACCTTCGCCAAACAAAATGTCAAGGATCTGGATCGAGATCTCCTCTACGTGCTACCAGCCGAGCGAAGGAACGTGAATGGTAGATATCCCTTGGGAAAGCGTTATCCAGTCGCGAAAAGGAGCCCGAAACCCATCCAGCAGAAGAGACAAGTCACAGACCCAAAGGTACCGTTCGGCACCATTATTCTCGCGATCGTATTCAATCTTGGAATATAGATGTGAATAAATCTTCTTCTTCCATTGCCAACAAGGTTGCACAGGATTTGGGAAATTTATTCGGTAAAAAACCAACCGATCATCACGATCACGATCATACTCACGATCACGACCACGACCATGATCACGATCACTCCCACTCGCACGATCACAATCATGATCACACGTCCGAAACCCCGATTACGACGACCCGGCCTAGAGACGAGGATGAGAAAGTAACCCAAGAGAACAAACCGCGAGAACATCCGATCGAAATAAAGAAGAAGAGCGTCGACTGGTCTCAGTATTTTGGAATCGACAAAAGGAAGAAGAAGGCGAGTCTCTTGGCGCGGCCGGGAACCCAGGACCAGGACGACGAGTGGCTTTTGCAGCAGTATTACAAGGTCGACTCAAAGCTCACTCGACTTTATGGAGCTTCGTAGAAAAAAAACGAAGCAAAGAGAAAATGATTTCTATTCCTTTTACAGACGATGGCTGAGAACTTGAAACCGTCAGAACGTGTTTCTAGCAAGGAAAGCGAGAAGAGGAACATGTTGCAGCAGATTGATTCGAGACTGAAGAGTCTGGAGGATCTGATCATCGAAGAGCCACTCAAGTACACCGGATCACGAGACGCTATCGATATCCAGAAGGTACGATATGAGTACGAGTAACAAAAATGTTTTGTCCAAACTACAGCCGCGTTTGATAAAGCTGCTAAATTCTAGGTAAAAGATAATATCATGGCTCGAGCAGCGGCCTCTTATTCCTTAGAAAAAATGAGACGAGCTTTAAGTGAATTCCAGAATAACCCACAGAATAATCCGACAACTGACCTACCCGATAATGAGGATAAACGCGGTGGGAACGGCGTCAACGGCGATGAAGGTATTTATTGATTATCAAAAATCAACGTTATACCGATGTCACCCGAAAACTGGGTAAATGGTACTAAAAATTGAATGCATATCTTCAAGGTAACGAGGGCGATGGAAGTTGTCCGGAAATCGAACTCGTTGAGAGGAGATGCAGGGCAGTGGATATGTGGGTTGGGAACAGGGCGCAAGTATTTTACCCACTTTGCATCATGCATCAGATCTGTCGCGCCTGTGTGAGTGTACTTTTTGAAAAATGTTCTCGCTGCTACTCGAGTCAAGAAGTTCGGTAATGAATAATTTTTGTGTCAAGGTTCAAGAGGAGAGAGACGACAAATCTTGCGACAAATTGTTCACCTCGGCATCGAGAGCGTGCGAAGGTCATGTGAGTTGCATAAAAGCAGCACGTATGGCACACGCTACCCTTTCGCAGCTTCAACCACTTGTTGGAACACCGGGTTTGTGTCTCTGTGAATTGCAGGCTCAAATGAGAAAGTAATATCCGAATTCAAGGCTTCCGTATATTGTTTTGAAAACGACCCTCCTGTCATGTTCGATTTAAAGTAAAACTGTTGAAAATAATAATATTGATGATACAGAAAGAGAAAAAATGAAATCTGAAATCGTATAGCATTGTACGATTTTCAAATCAATATCGTTAATGCGGCGAGGAAACAGAGATTTTCACATTTCACGTTTAATACTTGCCAATTTATATAAATGATATTCAATACCTATCAACTGTTTCGTGGCTACGTCAAAAAAAAAAAATATATATATACATATATATATATATATAAACGAGTATAGTTGTTATCTGTTATATACCCACCATATGGGTATTGATTCTGTATGAATAAAGAACGCATTCTGGCATGACTGAAGATCACAACTTGAATCAACTTTGTTTTTCATTTGAGCCAGTTGGTGAAAAACTTCAATTTCTAACAGAAGACCATCAAGGAAACTAATTATAATAACTTTACAAAATCGGTATTCCATCGAAAACTTGGTGGTTCATGTTGAAAATTTCTTCGATCATTCATTTATGTACTTGTATAATTGAAAGAGTAATGAAAAAAAAAAGAGATTAGATTATTTTTATGAAAATTTGAGATAAGAATATATTTTCGGCAAATCTATCTACTTAGTTTGAAGCAATGATATTTTACTGAATATTAACCAATTAACAAAAACTAATCCGTGGCCTAATCGTTTATGAACTTGTTTGTTATTTCCGCTATTGATTGAGTTACTTATTTATCGATAGAAATTACATCCACTGAAGATACGATTGTCGTCTATTTGCGAAACACGAAAGATAAATGTAATAGATTTTTATACATTTTTGGGTAACAGTACGTACTGAAATGAAAATTATGTTTAATTGAGAATAACTGTTTTCGATCAAACAAGACAATAACTGACACGTTTTGAAACTTCTATATGTATAGCATTTTAGTGTATAATAATGAACGTGCATAAACACTAAGAAGTTCATGCGTGAAGGGAATTTAACGATGGATTATAATCAACTTCTCATTTCAACTGATCTGCTTTCGAACCTGGTTCGGGATCACAGCCCGAAATTCCATTGACAAATCTGATAATAGTCGAACTGTAATACTTTTTTGATTGAAGTTCCGCAAGTAGATGAAATCACATATTTTTGTTTTACCCTACCAGTAAAAAAAAAAGAGTTTTAAAGCAAACCGTACTAGGATATTGATTAATAAATAAGAGACGAGTAAAACTTCAAGCATAACTGCAGTTGTATCTCGTAAAAGTTGATTGGTGCATGTATAATAATTAAAATTTGGCGTATAAGACAGATTATTACAATATTATATACCTACTATAGATGTTGTTTATTGAGATATGTATTGAACCAAAACAAAAAAAAGCGAATACCTTATATGTTATTAGCTAATATTATACGATCATTATAATCTATTATCGAAGATTGGATAAGGGTCTAAGAGCAGTGGAAGATTTGTTAAAATTCAGCGACAAGATACTGAGAAATAAAAATCATACATTGGAAATTTTTTCCTACGACTGAATTAATGCAGCCATCCTTGGAACGTCATATTGTAACGAGAAATCTGATGAACAATGAATTTTAACAAACTAATTCATTACACAGGAGAACCTCGATTATCCGAACCAATCGAGCCTCGTTTGAATTAGCAGAAGTTCAGACCACAGAACTTCTTGAGCAACTTTTTTGTTCTTCGAAATTCTTTTTCAAATGAACATTTATGCGAGTTCTTGAAACGTGGCGGTCCAAAGTTTTCGATATTATGCGACATCTGTCGAAAACTAACGTTCAGATAAAGTAATATATATGGACCAATGGAACGTTCCACTGAAGCAAGTCGCAGTTTGGATAATCGAGGTTCTAATGTATGTACCTACTACCCATGTATGGAGCCCTATGAATATAATAAATATATTTAAACATAGCGAGTGCCCATGATTTGATTCATCATCAAAACTCCTTGAATTGATCGCAAAGTTTTTGAATGTCCTCAAAATATTCTACCGATACGATATCCGGCCTGTTTTTTACTATCCGGCCGGATAATTGGATAGCAATAATCACCGATACTGTTCAGAAGATAATTATACATATGAATTCTTCTTTTATTTATTTTTTGCCCTCATCCACATCCATCGAAAACGGTTATTTGGTTTCGACGATATTATACTAAATGAAAAAAATTGGAATGAAAAAAATGAAACAAGCAGAAAATGAAAATCCTCAGTTTCACACTTTGATATTCATAAAAATCCAACACTGGGCGATTTTCTCGTGCCGGATATCGCATATCCGGCACATTCCTAGTTCAGATGCATTCGCGCCTCATTTATATTAACCAATCCACTAGGCTCCAGTAGAAACCGAATCAGATCGCAGCGACGGTAGTGACAGTATTTCGAAGTAGTTTTACCGCTAGAAGGCTAGCGGGAATCAATTCGAATTTCAAAACTGAAATCAACACGTGATAGCTGATAGACAAGGAGCGTTTCATTCATTGTGGCATGATTACAGTATCGAATCGATATTTTCACATATACTATTTTCTCTTGTGTCTCAGCTTAATCCCATCATACGCTGAGAGACTGCGTACAGTAGAGTGAAATATGTAACGTTATTCCCTCTTTTAATTTCGATTTTTTTCTCATTCAGAAGTTAGAAAGCGCCATCGGGGTCATTCAAGTACATATGGGGCATTCCACGTCAAACCGACCCCTCATGAGCGTGACCCTCTGGGATTTCGATGCGCAATGGATTTTTTGGTTCGTTTTGGTCAAAAATGATGCCTCTAATTTTTTTAAAATTTTCCGACATTTTTTAAGGTCGTATGGTGACCTCAAATATCATCATCGAGATGGACATTTTTAAAATCGCTGATTTTTTTCTGTAAAATCAGGGACTGGAAAACACATTGCTGGGTCATAGTCCGATCATGGGATGAAAATGCTGACGTTTTTTTTTTTCAATTTTTGATTTTGAAAAAAAAATCTTGAAGAAATTCTAATCATGGTTTTTTGTAGTAAAAAATAAAACAAAAAAAAAACTTTGTCTGGGTGAAATTTGATTTTCTTGTTGGTTCAAGAGTAAAACGCCAAAAATGATGCTTGATTCGAAAAAAAAAACGCAATCAACGATCGTTTTTGGCGTTTTACTGTTGAACCAACAAGAAAATCAAATTTCACCAAGATGAAGTTTCTTTTTGTTTTATTTTTACTACAAAAAACCATGATTTGAATTTTTTTTATATTTTTGTGCAAAATCAAAAATTGAAAAAAAAAATGTTAGCATTTTCATCCCATGATCGGACTATGACCAAACGATGTGTTTTCGAGTACCTGATTTTACAGAAAAAAATCAGCGATTTTAAAAATGTCCATATTGATGATGATATTTGAGGTCACCATACGACTTTCAAAAATGTCGGAAAATTTTTAAAAAATTAGAGGCATCATTTTTGACCAAAACGAACCAAAAAATCCATTGGGCATCGAAATCCCAGAGGGTCACGCTCATGACGGGTCGATTTGACGTGGAATGCCCCATATTCAACGTGTTTTCGTTCTGCACCGTCGCTTTGAGGATTTATATTTGCAAATCAAAAACCAAAATGTGAACCGCAGCACAAACTTTATTTGAAATTACAGCTGCTGCAAAGCATTAGATAAAAAATAGCTGTAATCTCTTATCACAACAAGATAAGGAATGTATAGACCGGAGATAAGACTGGTCGAACGATAACAGCTCCGTTGCAGAAATGTCACAGAACAATGCTGCATATATTCCTGAAGAATTTCAACCCTCTGCGCCACCACGATCCGGTGAGATTCACTACCGACTTTGAAACAGTCGTCATAAAATCATAGACTTAGACATAGACCAGTTTGCTTGAAAGCACCGAACAAAATCCGTTCATTTCCAACTTGTTCATCAAACAAATTCCATTGTATTGCTTGAAAATTTGTTTTCTGCTACTGCTTTTGGTATAAATAAGATTAAATTCCAGATCTTCACGATGAAGTACCCGGAGATGCTGAAAGCACTTCAATGTCTGCGGTCCCAGCTGTGTATCCGGGCCCAACGATAATCACAGTACAACCGTTGAACCAGAGCGGTGAGCATTGTGTTTCGGTCGCTGACTATTTTGCATCAATCCAAATGGCGCAGTGAATAAACGATCTCATTCAAACAATGAATTACCACCGCAGAAGGTAATCGCCCAGCAAGGATACCAGTCCCAGTAAATACCGATCGATGGGTCTCAACGCCACGGAATCAGCTCAGCGCGCTCGTCGGGACGGATTTCCTGAATGGAATTGAGCAGCTAGAAATTCAGCAGACGGTTCAACTGAGCACTCGTAACCGGCTTGAATTACCTCACTCTCTCAGTTTGGCCAATGTAATTTTGAGTCGTTGACGATTGAATGTGTTGTTCCATTTCAGTGCTGGGTGAAAATAAGTCAGGAAATCAATACAAAGTGAAGGTTCCGAGAGCAGAGACGATATTTTTGGCCAGCGAGAATACCACCACTTGCCGACACAGTATTTTGGGTTCATCGAGGGGTCTCAGTTTGAGTTTAATGGACCCGACGGGTCAAGTTGCATTCACATTCACCAAAAACTTGAGCTGGGGCTGTTTGCCTGGATTTTTACACGTGAGTGTATTACTGAGAAACTATTTCCTGTTGTCAAGCTCGCATATTTAATGATGGTAGATGCGTTTGCACAATTTTACAGAAAATGTCAGTCGAGTGTTCGGAACCGATCGGCAGCATAGAGCAGAATTTCACATTCCTTGGAGCCAGCTTCACGGTGTATGACAACGCGAGGAACCCTCTTTGTCATATACAAGGACCAAACATATTCTGTTGCTGCGTGTCAAAAGAATCACAGTTTCAGGTAATGCAAAAATAAAGTCTCGTAACGTCAACACGAATATACTGAAATATTGTTATAGATAATATCGTTGGATGGAACGCATCAGATCGCATCGATGATGCGCCAGTGGGATCGTTTGCAGCTCGACTATATGATAACACTAACTGTGCCGTCGGATACGTGTGTGAAATTAAAAGGTCTCCTACTTGGCGCTGCCTTTCTATTGGTACGTCAACTTTGTAATTATGTACTCTGTTATCTGGGTTTCTGTATTAATTATGATCATATTTAGATCTAGGATTTCTACACTTATTACAGCTACAACATGTGTGATTCTTGCTCATGTTACAGGAATACCTGTACTTTGAGCGCTTGACGAAACACTGACGATGACAACAACCTAGCCATGAGTTATGATTAATATTAATATATGCTTCCAAGTAGTTAGGGTATCATTGCCCATCCATATCCACTCAATGAATTGAATAAAAACTGATTTTGTTTCTGTACTTTACCAATCTGACATAAGCTTTTGACAATATTAAAATGTATGAACCTTCCAACTTTGATCTAAACGTTGCAGCAAACAAGCCGGTGAGGCAAGATTATTCTGGTCCAAGGGATGAAAAAAGTTGGATGAGCGCAGGAATAGGTTCTATAATCTACAATCGAGATGATGTACAATGTTCTCAACCAACCACTCATTCAACCGTACAATTTTTAAGTAAAATCATTATTTCAGTATATGCAAAGCTACGAGGGAAAATTCTTATGGAATAACATGCATGGCGAAGGTGAATATCGGTACGTTAATTGTCTGATTACAGTACGATAGTCCTGGTTTTTGCTCTGCAAGAATGTGAAATTAATATCCCTATACAACAGGTGGGAACCACCAAAGTGTGAATATGAAGGCCGGTTGTATGCAAATAAGAGAGAAGGCTACGGCCGCTTCTCATATCCATCTGGAGCATGTTTTGAGGTTCTCGGATCAACAATTGTAAATTTGTTACTACATTCTAGTAGTTTATAAAGATGACCAATTTCGTACTCATCAGGGTCTGTACCTGAACGATCAAAGATTTGGTCCAGGCGTGTACACGGATGTGGCCGGTTACCAGGATGTCGGTATTTGGGTAGCGTCAAAGCTCGTTCGTTTGTCCAGAGTCATCGAGCCGAATATTCCTCGATTGGCATCGAGAGACAAAGACAAGATACAGATCCTGCGATACCGTAAAATGATATGCTTGAGCAAAGTAATTCACTCCAGAATTTGATTTCATGAACTCCTTGACGTATAGGCACAAATAATAGGAATAAACTAATGATGGATTGAATAGGAAAAAGCAAAGCACCTGGCAGAGAATTTGCTCGAGTCTCTGACTCATTCACGAAACTATGACCAAACCGTGTTGGCTAGAGCTGAGGAATTATACAATCGACTTTGTAGAGACGAGAGAGCACCGTCATTCAATAAACCGAGGTATTTATACCGATTTACAGTGTTAGACACTCAACTGTGTGAACAATGAAGATAATCTCACTGAAAAACCTGCTTAATTACCCCTAGCGTTGTTGTCATAGATGATAACGCAATCACAAATCACTATGTGTAAAGGAATGTGTCTTTGATGCAGGTACGACGAGGCCTTTTTTGGTAATGAAGACGATCAACTTACAATAGACGTTCTCATGACGGAGGAAGAGATTGAGCAAAAAAATGGTACAACGTTTACTCGGTACATTATGTTGAGTTATTCTTTATGCGTGACTTTATATGGTAAGAAGCGTGTTGGAGACGATTGAGGATTTAATAGATTAATAGATTCAAAGTTTTGAGACCATCAGATTGCCACACATATTTTCAACGTTTCAATCAGCTGCTGAAAAAGAAGAAGCTGTAGAAATCGAGGATACGCTGAGTGATGCACTAGAGAATGAAAAGTCACAAGTTATCTCTGAAAAAATCAGCCCCGACGACAATCGATACAATGGTGAAATATCTGGACGGAATGAAAGTGCAGAAGATAACAAGGAAGAGCAGGAAGAAGAAGACGCAGATGATTATTGTGGAATAAACGAGATCGATCCAATGGATATGGCCAACATGCTGTTCAATCACGAAGAACAGTGGAATATATTCAAAAGCTCTACCGTCACTGTCCCACCGGACGCGGTGAGTATTTGACCCAGCTTACAGCCACTGCTCAACTGTAATTACTGCCGAGTAATTCAATCAGCGGATGTTTTTTTATCAACGCTATTAGCATGCAGAATGTATGTCACAACGTATCAAACAACTTGTTGTCATCCAGCTTGCGATAAGATAGGTTGTAATGTGAGAGCAAATAACAATTCCAACATTGAAGAAACACAAGATTCTGTTCAAGTCAATTGATCAAATGGTTTCAAAAACAGCCCAAAGACTCTGACCTGAACGAAGACAATCTACGAGACTCAACTGAAACGTCAGAAGAAGAATTTGACAATTTTGGAAGAAGAAGAGTAAAGGATGTCAGTCCCACAAAAAAAGTAGTCGTCACACATCTGATGGCGTGGAACAATAGCCCGATTTTGATAGAGTTGCTGAAACACGTTTTCAAACATAGGAAATTTGAGGCAAATATAAGATACACATCCATGTCGCAATGGTAGCAGATTTGCATATTACACAATGCAATTTTTATAGAAGAAATTAAGCTTCGATATAAATAAAGTCCTGGGCGGCAGAAGAGGTGCGTTCAGACAAGAAGGAACTCATGAAAAAGCTGCTTTGGAACTGCTTCAAGCATGCGCCAGTGGCTCTGAAAATGAAATCTTCAAATTAATTTCCAGACAAAACTTGGATGTGGACGTCGCTGACAGCAGAGGAAATACTGGCCTTTTCTTGGCGGCAGCGAGGTAGCACCTCCATTGCAATAGCAAAATACAGTCACGACTCATGGAAATTATTTTCATTTCATAGAGACAGACTCCGAGTTATAGACACGCTGTTAAATCTCGGGGCTGACGTCGATAGCATAAATGACGAATGTCTGACGCCACTTTCCATGTGTATCTTGCGATTACTAGACGTGGTACACGGTGTAACTAACTGGGCCGAAGCATTTCTGCCAAAGAAAACATGCAATGAATTGTTAGCTGACGATGAACCCATCGTATTCAGGAACTTGGAACAATGGCATGGTCGAGTCAGTCTCGAGTCACTTGTGCAACAGGTTTGTCCATTATTTTGCTATCTGTTGCATTTTGACTTTCAAGAATGGAATATGATCAATCGAACTCGTCCTGATGTAGAATTCTAAAGATGCGTCAGTGGTTTATTTCGCAGTGATTCTAAATTCATCAAATATCGTTTCAATCAAAGGAGAACCAATGGTATTCAATATCATGTTTCAGATGCCAAAGCGAATGGATTGGAACCCATCAGCTATTGAAACTGATTTACAATTTGATTCAGAAGATTTGATCATAGAGGGTGAATCCAAAATTCACACTCATTCGAAAGTTATGAAGTCGAAGGGACAGGTGATAACCAGATAATGATTTCTGACAATCGCGTAATCAGGAAAAAGATTCAAAGTTATCTCAGTTATGACCCTTCACAGATGGAACACGAAGTAACGCAAAAGCTAATTGTAAAACGGAATCCAGATACCCGAGACAATAGCGATGCGAGTGAGTCAGATAAGGGGTGAATAAAAACCTTGAAATAACAGAGAAAGCTTAGAAATTAACGTTTCGTGATATATCAAATGATATAATTGCAGATGGAATGAAGACCCAGAAATATATTTTTGACATGTCTCCAATATTTGGGACTGTTGATCATCGTAAAAAGTTTAAAAGTGATAAAACAAAGAACAAGAAACGGAAAGATGGGAATATATCCATGAAAAGCAAAGAATTATTAAACGCTTCTAAAAAAATGCGAGACAGCATCAGTAGCGAAGTTTCTGAAAAGTAGATTTTGGATAGACTGATCAAATTATCAACTTGTAACATGAATAATTAACATTTTTTTACTGATATACTAGAAAAGGAAAAATATGTGCTACAATTTCCAAACTGTTGCAAAGAGGAGCAGATCCAAACTTTGCGCAAGTGCCTTATCCAGCACTAATAATGGCAATTTTCACCAAAGTCTCATCCCTGATTTTAGAACTATTGAAACATGGAGCGAACCCTAATACAACTTTGGACAAAGCTGTAAGCTGAATATCTGAACTCCTGAAGACTAAAATCTAGCCATGTAAAAGTTATAATATTCTCCTTTATGATTATACATCAGGATCACTACTTCACACCGCTACTGATTCTGGCTGTTTTGCCACCAGCCTATGAACATTCACTCATGGCAAAGGCTTTACTAATGGCTAAAGCGGATTCGAGTACAAGAGTAGACCCTGAATACCGGTACAATTTTTCTGATGCACATCGAACCTGGAGCTGATATTTTTTATTAATTTTTGCTATCATAAACGATAAAAAAAAACATGGAAAATAAAATTTAGTACTGTTTTTCCTAGCCCAGATTTGATGGAACGTTTCAAATCAAATAGACTTCCACAATTCCTCGACGATTCCGAAGGGATGACTGCGTTACATCTTTTGGCAATTAGATCAGACATGCAAGCAGAGTCGAATGAAGTAAGATGGTTATTTAATTACGAATGAATTTATACTGTAACTAGTTCGAAAGAAATGATGATGAATTTTCCTTCAATAGTATTTAAGTGAACTTATCAGAGTCATCTATCAACATGGATGCATCGAGAGAACTGATTTGTACCAGGGACATTCGCCGTTGTCTTTAGCAATCTTTGAAGGTACCTCATCGCTGCTTTGTTATTCCCTATAAATATTGCAAACTATAGTAAAAGCTGCGATTCCAAATGCAGGTAATTTGACTGCGGCTAAAGCGTTCCTGAAAACGTGTTGCGTCAATGTCAATGAACAGTTGGGCGCAGACTTGGGCAATGCGATGTTAATGCTAGCGTCTTGCGTGCTGCAAAAACTGCTGCCACCTGATCTATTGCAAGAATTCGTGAGACAAAATTTAACCATTTCATCGAAATCTTGAGACAGATAGGCGTTTGTGATTGAACATCAGTACTTTATGGTTTCAGCTTGAATTGTTGTTGGAATATGGAGGATGTCCTTTTGCGTCGGCTACAGTAAATATCAACGTTATCATTCCAAATTTGACTAAATTTCTCATGCTGGAAATCGCCAAGTAATTCATCTACCATCCAGGTGCTGGATGAAGAGTATAATCAAATTGAGTACGGTAGAAAAGAATTGTCGAATCTGTCAAACCCCTCCGAGAAGACGGTAAAAGAAGATAAAGAGAAAAAGAAGAAAAATAAATTGAAGGGATCTAAAAGTTCGAAGACAACGGACACAGTAAATTTTACCAAAAGCGTGGCATTCATTCAAAAGAAGGCAAAAGAAATACTGATTGAAAAAATAAAGTCGAATTTCATCAAAGACTTGATGGACTCTTTCACAACGCTGTAATATCCCACCAACTTCATTTTTGGAAGATCATAGTATTTCAGTAAAAGTAAGGATAAGGATCAATCTTATGGTCTTTCAGTTTGTCTACAGAGGAACAATCTCAGCTGCTTGATAATCCGACATTTAAAAACGCAATGACATGGATGACCGGAGAAGACGTAGCTGTCGTGATGCAGACTATGAACTATAATCGTAGTCATGCTAGAAAATTGGTGAGACTCTTTGTGATGGCTTGCGTCTTGCGGGAAGAAAATACTTCACTCGAGGTTGATATAGTGAGTCAACAACAGATGTGAATTTTTCGACGTTGGTTACTCGAATTATTTCATATCCCCTGTAGCTGATACGCGATGAAACGGAAAGAATAATAAACGAAGTGATGCCTGTAGTAGACAGAAAGAAACCAATCTTAAAGGCTTCTGATTTTGGATCAGAAAGAACAGTTAGCAACGGAACAACGAAATTTGATCAGATTTCACTCTGTAAAACACAATCGAATCTGGATGTACGTCGAATATAACATCCCGTTCAGAAGTTTGAATCATTGCAGATTACTCAAAGATTATATATTCTTTTAGGATAACAGATTCAAAGTTTGCTTCGAATGCCTCGCAGTTCATGGAAAAGTTTTGATTCCATGTCCCAAATGCAAAAGAGTATATTTCTGCTCTACAGAATGTAACGAAAAATCTTCAACGCAAGAAGAGAATCTTCATCAATGCCCAAGTAAATAATTCTTATTTTCTAATTTACTAAAAAAAAAGTACATAAAATTAATAAGAATCTGTTAACAAATTATTCAGTTTTCTATCAGAAGGAACGGACAAGACTAGAAAAAATCGACCCATCCAATTATACGCTGGGAAGGTTCGCAAATCCCGAGCTGCATAAGGAGGATGAGAAAAACAGTGGGTTATACGATGAACGAAAAGGTAAATGACTCCGTAATCACTGAAAAAAATCTGTTTTTATAATAAATATGATTCTCTCTCACGCAGAAAATGTGTGTTATACAGTAATTGTTGTACGAGCTTTAGATTCTTAATAAATTTGTACTTGTTGTGTTTTCATATCACATGCCTAAATATCATATTATAAGGAAACCAGGTACTTTTATAATGCTCTAAAATAGCCAGCTAAACTGCAATTCTATTATTCAATCAAGGTATACCGAAATGTAAAGATCTGGATTTCACTGTTAAGAAATCTGGAGTGGATAATTCGGGAGTCAAGAGCGAGGATCGCAACAAATACGAAGACGACATCACACATTGGGACAACAGTGAGAAAAGATCTCACAAGAAGGACAGAACATCTGATACGGAAGATGAAGAGGCTGCAGCCAGTGGTAAAAAATCAAACAAAGGAAAAAAAGGCAAAATCAAAGACCATGGTATAAAATCAAAGACCATTGGTAAGAAAGGCCATAGGTTGAATGACGAGGATGGTGAGAATGCTGCCTCTAGTGATGTAAAATCTAAAAAATTAATCAAAAATAGATATGAACCGAACACTAACGAAGATGGTGATAATAATGAGAGAGAAGATGCCTCCAATAACAAAAAATCTAAGAAAATACTGAAAAATAGACATGGACGAACCATTGACGAAGATGATAGAAATAATGAGAGAGAAGAAACCTCGAAAAACAAAAAATCTGAGAAAGTACTAAAAAACAGATACGAACAAACCATTGAGAAAGATGGTGGGGATAATGAGAGGGGTTCCAATAAAATAGCATCTAAGAGAGGGATAAAAACCAGAGATAAAGTGACTATGAACAAAGTTGAAGGCAACTTGGCGAATAAAACGAAACAGTCAAGAGTAGAAAAAAATGATACACTTGGCCATGATCGCGGGTATGGTATAAAAGTAAGAGAAGGAAATAAAGAAGGCAGAGAGTTTGATCAGAAAAACGGTCATAACGATCCAAACGTTGAATCTGTTGAAGGTAATCGTTTGAAAGGTACAAAGAGTAGCAAACCGATCAACAGTTTCCACAAAACTAACAATGACAAAGGGGAGCAAGGTCTAGATCGAAAACGCGAAGCTAGGGTAAATAATCAGGAATGGAAACATGGATTGAATGAGAAAGTAACGAAAAGAGATTCTCACTCTCCTGACAAAAGTCGTAAGAATATAAAAAGTATTGCAGAAACTAAAGTTCCAGAGAAGTATTTACACTGGTTATTGAAAGTGAGTAGATCTGCCGGAGAAAATATGAATATTGATATGCTGATGCTTCCTTATGTGGTTTTTGCACAAGGAGATACGTATTTCAGCCTAACTAAATTTACTGAAAATTATAGTCTCATTTAATCTTGTAATAACATCACGAGTTTTGTTCCCCTTTTGCTTATCGTGGAAAATATTCTTAAAAATTAAAAGACAAAATACTTGAATTATGTTCTTACTCTAGTTCGCTAGAATTGAATACTGGTAACAGTTCGAGACTCAAAGTCGCTGCCTGAGTTTGTTCGACAAATATCATTCCGAAATTCAAAGTTATTTCTTCTTGGTGTGAACCTTACCGCCGTAACGCGCGACGAATGCCTTGACGTCAAACTTCCTCTGGCATCCTTTGTAGTTCATGTATCGTATTTTACCAAAAATACTCCTCTCTGCCCATCCTTGATCATGGATACCACAGATGGACCACATGCATCCTGAAAATCGTTCAAAGATCAACTTTGGTACACAAAATGTACTCGCAATAATAATTACGAGTCTTATCCGGATAGTTTGCAACACTCTGCGATTTTTATACTCCAATTACCGACATATCCGCTCGGGTCTCTGCCATCCATGCTGTACTTATCGTTGAGATAAATTGACCACTCGAGAGCCTCTTCAGGGGTGCGAGTCCACTCCAAGATCTTTTTGGCCCAGTACATTCTCAAGAATCCGTGCATCTTTCCTTCCTTCACCATCTGAATTTGCGCCGAATTCCACAAGTCGTCGTGGGTCTGGGAATTCTCTAATTCTTCCAGCGTGTAGATATTCTCACGCTTGTCCTTGCTGATGAACAAAAATCAAATTTATCGTTCCGAATAAAATTCTTTCAGAGTCCCTCACCGATGATTGTCGAGAGTATCGATCGCCCACTGCTTAGCGCCTTTAAGGGAATCGTAATGTTCGTTATAGTAGCAAAAATTATCCGCCAATTCCCTCCTGACGATAGCTTCTTCCCTAAAACCCTCGACGGCTTTTTTGTACTTATCAGTGTGTTTGGACACTTGGATGATGCAGCGCTGAACGGAAATCATTCCGAAGTGAAACCAGGGTGATAAATTGCTCAGCGCATTGGCCAAGGGATCGTTTCTCTTGGTTTCGTATATCTTGAGCCGATTATCGATGAATTTTTCAAGCTCCAAGACTCCGCCTTCGTACCCTGGCTTCGCCCAGGTCACCTCCTTAACTGTTTGGTCTACTTTCAAGTGATTGATAGCATTTTCCCAGTCGTTCTTCCCGAATTTTTCCTTCGTGCTATGAGGATGTTTGATCACCGGGGGAAAACCGGTCAGATATTCATCGAGCTTGGAGTTTATTCGGTTCCTTAGAGTCCTCGCAGAATATTCTAGCTTGTCCGAAGCCTCCCAGCAAGGCACGATGTTGTGTGCGTCGACCTGAAAGACGAGAGAAGATGAATACATCATCGAGGGCGATGTAAAACGACCTTTGGGTGTTTCGTTTACTTGACAAATGGGGACGTTATCCGGTAACTTTTTCTCCAAATCATCCACCCAAGCGCGGTGCATCCTGAGTGGAAAAAAGTCTGTGACGACCGCTCCCATGTTATACTTGTCAACGAATTTCAGAATCTCTTCGTTCGGCTGGCCGTAGAGGAGATGAAAATTGATGTTCAGATTTTTACAATCTGAATCTACCTGCTCCAGGCCTTTCAAGAGGAATCCAAAATGCCGAATGGTCGCTTCTAGGAACTTTGGCAAGAGGCAAAAGCAGATGTGGAGAGGAACCGCGTTCTTTATAGCCAGTTTCTGCGAATAGAGTAACGCCCAATTATCTGTGAAAAAATCGTTGCAAAATTACATCCACGATAAAAAAGAAGGTCTCGCGAATGATTTTGATCCGAGATATTACGTTTGTTTGTCCGGTTTACCTTGTACTCTGGAGTCTCTGAACATCCAGTAAACGATGCCGTTGCAGTTAGGTTTAACTTTATCCAGTTTAGAAACGACCTTGACTCTCTTTTTGTTGAATTTGAAATCCATGACAGATTCGGCAGTCTAAAAAAATTCAGAATAATAGAAAACACGAATTTTTCTTTCTATATAATTTATTTCATCGTTAAAATTATATTCTTCCACCTTTATTTATACACAATATTCGTATCAAAATCTTACGTCCTTCCGCTCCTTCTCCAACTCGTTGACAATGTTTGACAATTTTGGTCGTTTTCCCAAGAATTTATCCATTTTTCAAATTATTTGTTTACAACGATTTTTTCGTATTCTATTTTTTTTCCTTCTGGGAGTGTGACGCGACTTGTCTTCGGTATTTTAGGCACTGAAGCGTACCTAACCTCCAAGTTTGGTAATTTTTTGTTAGCTAACACGCTCGAAAACACAGTTTATAATCTCGGCGGATAAATATCCTAATTAATCTTCAGATCGCGAATCCTTGATGTAATGATGAATCATATCGGCTTCAACGAACTAATCACTCCAATGCATTCAAATTTCGAGTGGACAAAAGACTCGCAAAGTCGAACAGAAACAATTGAAGACGAATCAGTATTCGAGATCGATGTCATCCTCGACTAGAAGGCCGTGAAAATTAATTCAAGAACCTGGAATGTGGCTTTCATTACAGTATTTTAAACCGCACTGACAAAAGACGGTGAAATCCTTCTCCCGCACATTTTGGGAAGATCAGGTTATTGAATGCAAGATCGAAATCTCGCGATCGGTCAAGGACGTGTGTCGTCTGCTCTTTTGCGCGATATTCAAAAAATTGAATCGTCAGTATCATTTTCATTTCTCTCTGTAAACTATAATTTTATAACTGGTTCTTATTCGAGTTTCCGATACCTGGACTATTACATCATAAAATAGATTATAAACGCATTAAAGTGACTAATGCGAATTGCAACAGGTATAATGTGATATCGCGGATTCTTGACCTGAAAATTTGTCTTTCTTCCAAGTTCTTAGAAATGAAGGGTAGAATTCGGGTAAAATAAATTGATTTACCTAATTTTTTTCTCCCATCCGACGTGTACTATGTTTATTTTTCTTTCCATCTCCCTTGTGGTTTCTAGTGAATGCAAAAAAAAAAATTCTAATTTAGAAGGAATAATTTGAATTCTAACAATTCTTCTCGTTTGAATTGTTATGCTTTCTGAGCGTAGCAACGATAATTTTTTACAGTGGAATCCCACTGTTCAGCGAATTCGGCTATTCGACCTCGCAAACCCCACCATCAGTCGAAGGCTCATCCCTTTTCGCAGAAACGGGAGGGGAGCAGGTGCCCCAGCTGATTCGTTGAATAGCCGAGGTAGCTTCGACTGTACTCATTATTCTTTGAACGGTTCAGTCCGGTTTCGTTCTAATATGTGATATTTTTATTTCCCTTGTTGATAATTTACGTGCACGCAATATTCATAAATACAATGGTATTATATAAAGTTGATTGGCAGCTTGTTCAAAACGGTATTACTACTAACACAATTGCCAGAGCGATACATCGGCTGTATAGCTCGTGTTTACCGTGTATATGGATGTATCACAGACAGAAATGTGACGGTATTATCTCTGGGCATCAGGCAAAAACTTACAATATCAAAACCAGCCGTAAGAAACATTTATTTCAATCTTCAAAAGGTACGATGATAAATGATACATTTAAAATTTGGTACAGTTTGTGCGCAGTATAGGTATACCGTCTTTCTCACATAGTTCATGAGATAATAAACATTGTCGGTTAGATTATATTATTCGTCTCCATTCGTCTTTCCTTCTTTGGTTCCTTTTCATTTTTCTTTCCTCACTCTTCATTGCCTTCTTCTTTATGCGGAGAAATCGATGACAATGTCCGCGTAATATGCACTCAAACGTGTCGTACTATACACAACGCGCAACGCCAATCTTAGCGATAATTTGGACGCGACTGTGTGTCATATGTATATCCATGCCTGCAGTAGGAGTATATTTGTACCTACCTATATGCGCTAATATAGATACGAGCCCATGATCAGTTTCCGCGCATTTCAAATGACTGAACGCTCATAACGCATGTCTAATGTGCATTAAAAGTTATAGTCACTTTTATAGTACAGGTTACGATAAGAACACACAGCGAGCTCGTAAGCACCTATAGGTCGACTTATTTACGCGCTAAAAAATGTATAGAAAACAAAAGAAAGAAGGGAAGAGAAATACTCTGAGCCAAGAAAAGTTTGTTTATATATATAAATGTACAAGATGATTATATACACACGTCGATAATTATAAATCATAAAAGTAGATGTGGGATGAAATAATGAGGAAAAATGAACTGCGTAAAACCCTCGTCTCTGTGGGATTTTATACAGACATAATCGTCCTACTGCGTTTAATCTCTTTGTTTTCTTTTATACCGTGTGAAAATATATCAGTCGAATTTCCTGATGTCAACGGAGATCGAGTACTATTCAAACGATAATAACCGGAGATACCTATACGTACACGGTACGTTGCGATTCTATTTTCGCGTTAAATCAATGCAGCCATGGTGTCTTTGATATTGAACTCTGGAGAGTTTAGGCATTAAATATACTGTTGCTTGATTATACGAGAATACATTATCACCTAGAAGATTTAAAAACTACGAGTTAATCTGGTTCGCCAACTCCGGTCCCTCTCTCTTTCTCTCTCTCTCTCTCCCGCGCGGATGAAAATTTGATATTCCAATTGAAACGCATTACATACACACAACAAATCGTCGGTCGCATTTTACTCGTGATCGTAGGGATCGTAACTCCGAACGTGTGTAGTAACCAGTGGCGTAGTGTGACGGAGAGAGAGAGAGAGAGAAAGAGACGAAATGCAGGACAGACACACGTACGCTGACCCACACGCGGGAACCGACATCGCGATACCAACACAAGCAACTGGCGAGGCGTCGAGCGGTGGGGGAGACCGGGAACCAATCGGAGCCCCGCGGGCTAGTCACGTGGGCAGCTCGCAGGGAGCAAGACCAAAGAGACTGCGAGAGCAGACCTACCCAACTCACAATACCGTGCATTTCAGCTGCTGTCCACACGGCAGCTTAGCATACATCGGACGTAGGGAGCGTTGAATGGCCGCTGCTATGCGCTACGCTCTAGGGCCTTTAGTTAGCTAGTTTGAATCGGGTATACGAGATAAAGAAAAAAAAATATTAGCGATTAATATTACGTCAAAATGACTATAATTGTCTTTTTGATCGACACGTCGGCCTCTATGAATCAGAGGGCCTATTTGGGCGGGCGCCCTACGCTCTTGGACGTAGCCAAGAGCGCGGTGGAGACTTTCGTGAAGGTACGCTGATAGATTTTCAACCTCGACACACAACACCTCCCGTCAATTATCCCTAAACGAAATTTTCTTTTTGTTTTAAAATTCATTTTTTAGGTTCGTCAAAGGTCGCCGGAGAGCCGCGGGGACCGTTACATGCTGCTAACGTTCGAAGAACCTCCTCAAAATATTAAGGTACGTCCGCGTTTCAGCCATTCCTGCCATGTTGACTCGCCAGTTCGCCAGACCAACTCTCTCATACTGAGTTTTTTACAAGTTTTTTTTATTTTTTACATTAAAAAAGAAATACGCCTTATCCCTCTCCTCGATCTTTATCCAAAAACCAGCGTACGTCGCGTCGACGATGTATTATCTTCCGACCACTCGTGACCACGATTACCTGCAAAATATTCACGCTTTTAGGGACAAAATTATTCCCATTTAGCGGGGATCAACGTGCCCCCCTGCGTTCTATCGTCCTACCGACGACGATCGGAACAGAGAGAGGTGCACACTGGGTAATCATCAATCAAAGTGGTGGGGGAAATGCTACGCAAGACCCCCTCTGACAAGGGCGCCCCTCGCAAAATTCGAGATACGGCCCTGAGGCGCAGGATGGCTCATCGCCAAGTGCAACCGAAATTAATTATCATACATGTCAATTTGTATTTTATTTTTCACAAGCAATGATCTATTCTCTTCACAATTATTGTATTCATTTTTTGCTCTCGTTTTCTCACTCTTTGTTATACAGCTAGATAACAATTTTAGGAACGGCGTACAACAATTCTCCTCAATTCTACAAATTCCAATGATTACTTTCAGATTTTATTTTTCTTTTTTATTATTTTTATTCACCGCATTCAAGGACTTTGTCTTCTATCCGTCACCCTGTGACTCACTGTCAATCGATTGCAATTGGAATGTAAATACAGTCTTTGACACGCTGATACTAGAACAAAATCGTAATTGAGAAAAGTAGAAGCTTCAAAAGTACCCAAAGAAGCAAAAAAATTGATCCAGTATCTCGTTCAAATATTCTTGAAGCTTTAACGAAGCCTCTTTAGCGATAGAGTCAAGAGGACTTGTAGAGTTTTCAGCTTGATTAAAATTCCAGGATACAAAACCTTGAGATACAAGCCATGATATGAATAGGTCAAGAATTAGAGTCGCATGTATTACAAACAGCGGTTTGAAGAAATTTTACATTCGCTAAATTCTTATTAGCTCAAAAAACAAGTTTTCTTCCATTGAGGAGATCGATATTCTAATTGAATAAAATTAGGCTACATTCTGAAAAGGACCAAAGCAACATCTAAAACTGAACTAGTATCTCAGATATTTTATCTCCAAACATTTGCTGCCAAAGCTGAATTAGTATGGAACGGGCAGTGAAAGTAAATACTTTCAACTTTCGTAGCTAAAAATTTGACTGAAAAAAATATATATTCCGTACTGTTGAAAGACGGAAACATGACAGTATTCGAGATATTCGTTTGGGTATTTGAAGCTGAAATGAGTCAGTTTGACCGATACATCCCCTTAATTACCCAACATCTAATCAATAAATTGAGCCAATCAATCATCTGCAGATATGTAACGACTGCATTCGTCCAATTACAGGCAGGCTGGAAGGAGAACTTGGCTACATTTATGAACGAGTTGAAAAACTTGCAATGCGTCGGTCTTACGACTCTCGGTGCAGCCCTAAAACACGCTTTGGACGTCCTAAACATCAACCGCATGCAGACTGGCATCGATACCTACGGGCAAGGGAGGTGCCCATTCTACTTGGAACCCTCCGTAATCGTCGTCATCACGGATGGCGGAAAGTACACAGCCAACGGAGGAGTTCATCAAGATGTAAATTTACATTTCAGTCAACAATAATTCTTCAAACTTCATGAGACCTAATGAATATTTTTCATTACAGTTCACGCTGCCGATGCATTCCCCGATACCAGGAACAGAACTGACCAAAGAACCGTTCAGATGGGATCAAAGATTGTTCTCCTTGGTCTTGAGGCTGTCTGGAACACCCGCCGTCGAACGAGACACCGGACTCGTAGCGAGCGACTCATCCCCGATTGATGCGATGTGCGAAGTCACCGGAGGTAAAAACGGACTTTTTATTTTTATAATGATTGATTCATTCATCTTCAGCCATTATTCAGAGGAAATGAGTTTATTTATCGTTCTTTGAAATTAGCGAGTCCTGAGGTACATTGATTGTGAATATTTGATAGCTTTCTTTTGTGTAAAGAAGAAAGATTGTTGATTTGTGATTAATTGGTTGTTAATTTTTGCTAATACTCCTATCTCAGGTCGTTCGTATTGCATAACGTCACATAGAATGATGATGCAGTGCATAGATTCACTGGTTCAGAAGGTCCAATCCGGAGTAGTAATAAACTTTGAAAAAATTGGTCCAGATCCACCGCCTCTGGCCAACGATGCACAGCATCCCGACGATGATGAAAATGAGGATGAAATGAGTCTAATGAACGGTGGGAGGTCTCAATACCCCCCTAATCCTATGGCGCCCGGTAATACCGCCTGGCATTCGTGTCGAAGGTTGATTTACGTGCCACGATCGGCACAGAAGGGATTCGCCGTTGGTTTTTGGCCAATACCAGAGAGCTTTTGGCCAGATCTAAGCGCCAGTTCCCTACCGCCAAGATCGGCTCATCCGAACGTAAAATTCACCTGCACAAGCCAGGAACCGATGGTCATTGAAAATCTACCGTTCGACAAATACGAACTCGAGCCAAGCCCTCTCACCCAGTATATTCTCGCCAGAAAACAGCCGACTGTATGCTGGCAGGTGTTCGTCGCGAATTCTTACAAGTCCAGCGAGGTCGGACATCCCTTTGGATATCTTAAAGCCAGCACAAATCTCACTTGCGTTAATTTATTCGTCATGCCGTACAACTATCCTGTGCTGCTGCCGCTTTTGGAGGAACTATTCAAGGTCCACAGATTGAAACCTACCAACGAGTGGAGGACCCAGTTCCAAAATTACATGAGGACTATGCCTACTTATTACGCGTCTGTGAGTATCCGCGCTTTCGAAGCTGTGCCTCGTTTTTTATACTTCAATTAACGCGTGTCATTTTATTTTTACAGTCGCTGAGGAGAGCGCTGACCAGGATGGGCGCGCCTACGCCCCTGGCACAGACGCTGATACCCGACAACATGGACAACTCTTTGTCTTACAGCGTTTTAAACTATTTAAAACGATTAAAAAATCAAGCTAAAATCGAGTTTGAGAGACTTTGTAACGAAGTTATTTCGAAGCAAGTGGCTAACGCCAATCTAAACAAGAACTTGGTCAACGGTAACTCGACTACTGTAACGGAGGGAGTCAGGGTCATTCCCAGAACACCTTTGAAGAAAGATCTGGTAAGGAGAATCTTTTCGTCAAACTCAAACGAAATGTACAACAATTTTATCGAATCTACTTTCAGGTATCGCATCCGCTGCTGCAGGATAAGTTCACAGGACTGAGAGATCAGCTCAATGAGTTTGGCGGTTTTGTCGTCGGTCTCGTAAGAAATCAACAGCAGCAACGAGGGGCGCAGAGTTACAGAAACGCATTTGACGTACCGAGGAAATCTCTGCTTGATCAAGTGGTCAGAATGCGGGCTAATTTTCTACAGCCCGGCTTACTGCACACTAAACTACTGGACGACGATTATGTTCACTCCATGCCGGTCGCTCAGATGGGAAATTATCAAGAATACCTCAAACGAATGACTCCTCCTTTGAGGGAAATCGAAAGCGCGCCCGTTAGGCAACACATGTTTGGTCGGTATAAATTTTAACGCCAGATTATCGATGATATTTCAATTATCTAACGTTGATTTGTCCAATTTTCAGGTAATCCCTTCAAAATAGACAAGAGAATGATGGTCGACGAGGCTGATATAGACATGGTCGGATCTGCGTCGTCAAATTCAAAGGCCGGTGGTCTCAAACGAGCCCTACCACCCTCGGATAGCGGGGGTCCTCCGGCGCCCAGACCTCCGCCCAACAAAAGAAAACCAGGTCCGATACCCAAAGACGTTATCGTGAGGAGGCCGTCTTATTCGCCAGTTAACACTCCTCCGAGTTCTCCGATACCGTGGATGGACGATAGTAAAAACCAGGTCGTGCCTACCGCCAATACCAATAATATATCTAATTCAACAAGTGCCTCCGGTAGTCCGAGTCCTTCGCCGCCGCCGCAAATTGTGCCGGACAAGTTGGTTAATGGGTTGAACGAAATACCGGCAATGCTGGTTTTTGAGCCGATACCGATACCGATCGAGCCGGTCGTGGTTCATTACGAACCTCTGCCTCCTCTGACTCTACCGACTACGATTCGAGTAACGACGAACAATGTGGAGGCTCCGAAATGTGAGATGAAAAGTGAAAATGTTGATCAAGTTAAAGTTGATCTTAATAACGTAACGCTCAACGATTTCGGAGAGGGTCACAACAGCGTCAAAGTCGAATACTGCAAGGAGGAGCCCCGGGTCGATACTAATCACGTGGAGGAAAGGCGGGAGAACAAAATTGAGAAGGAAAAACCATTGCCAAAGAAGGAATTGGACGAGATTAGAAAACACAATTTGTCAGTCAGAGAATCTGTGTATAAAGAAGTACGAAGACGTGGGAAAAGTAAGATTTATTGGTCTTTGTGATAATGCGGATTTCACAAATCTGACATCGATATTGACTGCGTAAAATTTATTTTTCAGATTACGCAGCGTTATTCTCGCAACTTCACCAGCTCCAAGGAACTCTGGATATTCGGTTGGCATTTGTGCGCGACGTAATAAAGGAGTCAATGAGATTCAAGCGACGTAATTTAGCCACATTATTAGAAGAATACTTGGACACGATACAGGAGGACGGAAGAACGATGAATCATAAAGTGAATAATAATGGTGCAACAAAAATAAGCTAAACGTTTTGTCGTGTTCAAACACGGGGCATTTGCGATATCGATGATTAATCAATGATATCGACGTGGATGATTTAAACTATATACCGTACAAAAGGCTCGACGAACCTAGAGTTTAGATATCTGTTAAAATAGAGGCGAAAAATTGAACCACGATTTTTAAGAGGACACGTATAGTGAGGTTTAACGCAAAAATTTGCGTAGTATGTAATTATCGTAACACTATTGAAAAATAGAAAGGATCGCGTGTAATTTTACGACTAATTACACGAGTTGTTTAAAATAAATAGCTGGTAGAATTGTTGGGGCGATATAAGGCCGGAGATGAAAATATGAATTTAATTACCACTATGACAATTCGCAAGAACTGAATTGAATACACGGTGACTAAATATCAGGAGAGCGATCAGTTTGAAAACGTTTGTAAAAAATATGAAGTCTGAACGAACGCATTGAGCTGTTTTAGCGATTCTTCAGTCATGAATTATAATGAAAGAGTAAAGTTTATAGATTTATTATCGATACATTTTTCTTTTCAAAACCGCTGCCGTTATGAAATCAATGAGGGAACTTTTCCTATGCGAAAAAGATTCAGGGAATTCATACAGTTCAATGTTATCACTGTATTAATTTTGGAAATAATTTGAGAAAGAATTGAATTTCGGGTCCATAGAAGATATTAAATCGATTTCATTTAGGATAAAAGACGGTTGATCTGTCGTTTCTATTGTTTTATTTTTGTCAGTTTCCTGAAATGGAATAAAGTCTTGTTCGTCACAAATTTTCTAATCAGAATCGCTAGTTGCAAAGTTTAGAATTCATGAATGTTTTAAAACTGGACGTTTTATCTTCTAATGTTTATTCATCCTGTGTTTTTAGCATGTGTTAACGACCAAATTCACTTTTTTTTTTTTGTACTATACATATACATTGGTGTAGTTAATCGGCGAATGACCAGCATTTCTACCAACAATAATTTTCATTTTCGTTTCAAAATTCATTCATATCAAATCAACGGTAATGTCGTGCTTTTAAATAAATGAAGAAAGAAAGAGTTGATAGAAGGTAAAGAGAGAATAAAAAAATCACATAACGTATTTTTGTAACAGAATTAAATTGCGCAAAGAAAATAAGTTGAGAAGTCGAAAAAAAAAAAATGAAAAATAAAGATAAGAATAACGTGCTAAAATATAATGTTACAAAAATAGCAATACATGCCAATATAATTTTTTTTTTCTTTTCTTTTTTAGGGTATATAAAAATCATTTTAAGCTATTATAATCAAATGAAATGTTGATCACTGTGTAAATTTTGTTATATATTATATCTGTTGACATAGGGAAAAAAAAAAGTCGTCGTGTTCTTTTATATAGACGGAGTCATTACGTTGAAAAAAAAAATGGAAAAATTTAAATAAAAAAAAAAGAAAATGAAATAAAAAATCGGAAAATAAACCAATCATAGTCGGAAATTTTTTTCTCGGAATTGGTTCAAATCATTTTTTTTTCTTTTACGCGTACATATTCTGTTTATAAATTATTTAAAAAAAAAAAACTTACACATATCACTGTGTAAATTTTGTTATATATTAT
>JAFFZH010015559.1:0-48770 GCA_018420115.1 Euura saliciscinereae | reverse complement strand
AAAAACTTACACATATTAGGAGAAAAAAAAACTACATATTTTATCATGTATTTTATTAAATTAAAAAGTTCTGGAAAAATCTAATCTTGTCTCGTTAGAATATTTTTTTTTTTTTTTTTTTTTTTAATTCAAAAAATTAATTTTTTTTATTTAAAAAAAAAAAAAATTAAAAAATTTCAATTGCTGAATTCGCAAATAATTCACGCGATAGATTTTCTACCAGTTTATTTGTAGACTCTTTTACTCTAGTATTGTATGCAATGTATGTAAAATCCACCATATGTGACCCTGTGTAATTGGATATCTCGGTTATCCTTTGTTGCAAAGAGCCAGCAATGTCACGATACAATCGTTACTTGCAATTCCCAGTATTTCAAGCATTGTCGAACTTGGCTGTTCAATGCTCTATAAAAAAAAATAAAAGCACTGCGCAAGATTTTTACAAAAAAAAAAAAATATCGATTTTTAATATCAATGAAATACATTTTAATGAATTTTCTCGATCTTTAATTAAGTTACTCGATCTTTATCAATGAGAATTCTACTTCTAGGAATCCAGGGTTTCTTTATGAAAAAAAAATTTGAACCAGTTTCGAGCTAGGTCATGAGCAAACGATCATTTGAATTGTCCAATAAGACGATTAATAAGATAATTCAATGTTGAGCATAATATACAATCATGTATAGAAAAAGATTATTATTTGATATGTTATGATATCAAGAAATCAACAAGATTGTCTCTTCAATTCTCTTACATTGAAGGATAATCGATCAAATGACATGATTGGAAAAATGTCCCTACCCTGTATAAAAAAAAACACAAGTAAAAAAAAGAACCTATAGCACACTGTACAGTGAAACGAATTTTTATTTATTGTTCCAAGAGTTAGGATATTTAATATAGGTTGATAAAATTATCGAAACGGAGCCTGGCCGAGTCTGTTAATTTGGACAATGAAGCTGTACGCTTAAATAGCTCCGAATGATATATGAAAAAAAGAATAATACATAAACAATTTTAAGTGAGAATGTTAACGAAGCATAACACTAAGTGCGATTCTGTAATTTATCAATTAACTATTTGTAAATAATGAAAAAAAAAAAAAAATTCTCAAGATTTTTCGTACTAATTGTAAGCATATTTGGGCGTGATTAAAAAGAAGTACGAGCTTGACTAATATCGGCTCTTGCTCCTTTTTATCCCCTGCGCGTCAATGAATATAGAAAATGAAATTAATTCGGAGATAAAAAAAAAATAGCCTTTCAGAAAAGGCTTGCGTACATAAGACTGCTGAATACAAACGAAAAAGTATGAGTAGATTTGAATGTGAAATTAAAAGTGTGTCTGAGTATTTTTCAAAAAGATTACAGAATGGCTGCAAGGGCTAAACTGAGATATACGAATTCTGGTAGCATTGTAATATCCCCATTACTCATATCCACATATAATCTCATGCAAAGAGTACTTTGAGACGTTTTAAACGCTAATCGAAACGAATCAACCCGAAGATTGACAAAATCTATTCAGTTATTCAAATGGATTTATAAAGTTGTTTGAATTATTTTAATGCATGTTACCATAATCTGAAAAATGGATATTTTTTTTCTAATTATTTGAAAATAAATATCGGTCTTCGTGCAGAGAGACTTTTCTCGATTCCACTTGAGTATGATATCTAAAGAATTTGATAATTTCGGATATTATTGTAATCAAAATGAAGAAATCAAGAGCAAATTCACGTGATAATAGAAAGAGAGGAACGAACGTTTGTCTTTCTAGGCAAAACGTGCAACGTTATTGATAAGAATTAGAGAGAAAAAAAATTTGTGTATTCAAAATAGTATAATCATGTTTGTGATAACGTTATCGAAATTACAATATTATTATCCAAAATTTTTTTTTCTATATCCCAGTTAAAACCGTTGCAAACTTTTTGTTTGTTTGTTTGTTTGTTAGTTTTAGGATGGTTAGATTAACGTTATTTATATACTGTTTTCTCGTGTACTTTTTCTTCTCAGATGTGTATTGTAAATATATTATATATAAAATAATTATTGATTAGTATAATTTTGTTGTTCTTGTAAGTACGCTCATTTTTTTCTGATGTAATAATTACATTAGTGTAAATATTGTAAATATATGATTATTAAATTAATATTGAAACGAAGGTTTCATTTTTACATTTATATTTTAGACAAAGAAATGGAAAAAAAAACAATACGATGGAACCAAAATGAAAAATAATATATATCGAAGACAGAAAAAAAACAAAGAAAATAAAAACAATTTTTAAAAATGATTTACTCCCATTTATTCTCATCATTATCCCTTGTCAAGTTATTTGTGCGGTTATTCACATTTTTACATATAAAAAAACTGGTAGAAAAAAATTGAATCAAATTATAACAAAAATTATAGGTTTCTATTTTCACTCTTAAATATCTATAATCAATTTTGAACAGTATCCAATTGTTTATTCTATTAATTAATTCTTTAAAAATTGTACACTTTGATTGGAAAGAACAAGAAAAGAAATTAAAAATTAAAGTATCCGTTAAAAACTGTAAATCAATTCCCCTGACACCTCAGAAATCACGGTAGTATCAATACTAAATAGTGAATGATAGATATATCGATATACGATGAATACACGCACGTGTAAACGTCAACGATCCCATCGAGGGTAGCAGAAACGTCGAATGAATGAGAATGACCTCGGGGAAACGAAACCGTATCATGAATCGTAACAGGCTTGTCAGAAAGTCTATTTGAGAGTTAATAACCCGGTTGACAGGGTGAAATAACGGTTAAAAATGAACTATTACAGTTTTATAGGTTATAAACACCCAGCGAGAGAATATGCTACTCCGATTATTTTCCCACCGAGTTTTCTCAACGTATCGACTGAATCAAACCGCGAAATCTCAGGGTCTGCTCGACGTCGACGAAGAGCGTAGAATCGCGGCGATAATAACCCGAAAAAGTATGAAATTTTAAACGAAATGTTATGATAAAAAAATCGGCAGGTGGGGCAGCGCGGTGTGATGTACCTACTTCGCTGCAGGGAGGCACGGCGGCTAGCTCACATCAAAATGGCCGCATTTTAGTCTACAGACTGAATTTTTCTTTACTGTTTGCCAAAGGTGATAAAACGGTGATAAAAAGTTGTTTCGTTGAAAAAATTTTATTTATCTGTTTCGCCGAAAATTCCTCTATCGTCAGGGAAGATATTTTTTGTGAAATAGACCAGGATTTCGGTGAGTCGATTTTTCAACACGTTAATCTTTACAAACTCCGTAAATCTCGATCGCCGGACCAAGCCCATTGTGTATTGACTGATTTATTTATAGATTATTGTTGCTTTCGGTATTTAATCGGACGCTATTTCACTCGGACCCGAAACTATCTCACCTTGCGATTCCTGATATACCGTAAATTCGGTTATTTATTGATTCGCCTGTCCCGACCGTCTCGTATCGCGTTACGGAACGAACCTCTATTTAAATTACGACGATAATATATCGCCTCTGTTAACGACTAGAGTTTAACTTTACCACGTGTGTCTCACACTTCGATCATCCCAAAGGCTCCAACTTTTTTATTATATATTTTACGCTCGGTGACACTAGAGTCCCAAGTTAATTAACACCGCGGTTTGTTTATTCTACGTCAAAAATTTTTTTTTCAAACCGTGTCCTCGATCATTAAAAACGTTTTTGTTCTGACACTGAAATAAATAAACTTACATACTGAAAAATTATAAACAATTTCTATTTACATAAAAAATATTCCAGTAGGATGTTGCGACACCAACATCATTCGATGCAAAACCAACTCCGAGATCAGAATAGGTTCGTATTGAGTTATTTTGGGGCTCGCACCGATTCTGACGTTGACGTTTCATTCATTTTATCGTGTGAATCCGTTTTCAGGATGGCGGGACCGATGCGTCCGATGCAGCAGGCGAATATGGCCCCTCCACATCAGCCGCAGCATCCGCATCCGCATCGGAGTCCGCACATGCAGCACCAGCAGCAACAAATCTCAATAAATCCACATCAACAACATCCACCTCACCAGATGTCACACGGTATCGCTCCTCAGAACAATCCTCGACAGCCTGTGATGTTAGGAATAAATTCGCAACACACTAATGGTACGTCGGAGTCAGTTTTCTCTTCGGA
Organism: Euura saliciscinereae; assembly: GCA_018420115.1. Taxonomy (NCBI): domain Eukaryota; kingdom Metazoa; phylum Arthropoda; class Insecta; order Hymenoptera; family Tenthredinidae; genus Euura; species Euura saliciscinereae. The sequence goes on along the minus strand of JAFFZH010015559.1, from coordinate 44,585 downwards.
GGAAAACTCGAGACGAAAAATAGAGAGAGAGAGCAGAGTGGGTGGACCCTAGAGCAAATGATAACAAGACGATCGGTGATAACAATATAAATTTAGGTTCAACGAGATGCGATAAACGTTGAGGATAGAGGAGAAAAACACAAAAGAGAACCAGTAATACAAAATATGATAAAAGGGAACGAAAATTTCGAGTATGAAATGAAGTAATAATTATCCAAATGAAAATACCGAAAGGAACAATTATAATTAGAAGTAACTAAAACGCGCGAGAGAGAGAGAGGATAAAAGAACCTGGGTGGTCGGAGGACTGAAGAAGAGTACATCAATGATAAAAAGAAAAATACGTAGGTAGAATAAAACAAGTATAGATGAAAGATCAAAAGATAGATGCAAACTAACAAAAGAATCATCAAGGAAATTACTACTCAGTGGCCAGGGCAATATAAAGAATCGGAAAAAGAAAGAATGTACAGTAAACTTGATTATATAACTAAAACTAAAATCAAAAGTCAAGGACCAAATAGGCGAGAAATAAAGAAATGAGCTAGGACACTTTTAAAGTGATGATAAAAATAGCGAAAAAATTTGCAAGAAAGCCATAAGAGCTTTCCAGCAAGCCAGCAAGTAAATGATTTCAAAGTTCAAACTTTAAAGGAATACATTACGAATACATAGAGAGAGACCGAGAGATCTGGTGTACACAGACCAAAAGAAATATGGATAAAGTGAAATGTACGAAAGAAAGAGCCTAAACTCACTGACAACATGCATGAATCAAATTCTGGAGTAACATCACAACTAAAGTACAGGGAAAACCTGGAAACAGGAAAAACTCCAGAGAAATTGGTAGAACAGGGAAAAGTAGGTAATAAGACTGAAGTTTATCACTTGAGAACGGTTTAGCACATTTTTTCCCTCTCGAAGATACTGAATATTTCGTGTGCATTAATGATTGTTTATAAATGGATTTATTTTCCTCAAAGAACATTGAATGAACAAAGAAAAGTTTGTCAGCATTGACGGGTCACTACCGGTTGGCAATTGATTCTTAAAGATCTTATCTGACGACTACAATTCCTGGAGAAGTCAGGGAATGGCGTGACTATGTAACATCCCTAATGCCTTCGATAACGAAAAAGCAGCGGGCGATGGCACAGATTAAATCGAAGACACACTCAACAAGTTATACAATTAGCTTGAGTAAAAGCAAGGTTTCATGAAGTGCGTAAGATATTGAGAGATTTCAAATCACATGAAATCATTAATCAGTACTTTTCTGAATAATATTATACGCGATAATCGAATATTGAATATTAATTGAATTCACTTACTCGTGAACTGCGATAATTTGCTTGAAGTTTTATAAAGCAAAAATCATGAAATAATGAACCATAGCTTAGATACCAATTTTTCAATTCAAAGTCTATGTAAATGAAGCTAAATCTCTATCAGATTTTTACTTTGGCTCATTTTTATTCGCTAACAATTATTGTGTTTTTTTTCAGTTGAATATTGCTAATTATTTATCCACGTCAATGAATAGTTAAATAAACAATATGAGCCAAGATAGAACAAAATCGACTCAATTTTATAGATCTTTCTTCATTTTAATGGACCTTGGAATTGAAATATTGATCGGCGCTATTGTTTATAATTTTACGATTTTTTCTGCAGAAAATTTAAGGGAATTCATGTAGTTCACAAATGAGTGAATTTTATTAATATTCAGTGTTCGATTATCGCGTTCGATATTATTTTGAAAAGTACTGCTTCGAGATTATGAATCTGCTCACGGGGTCCGGCCACCCGCGCTGCCTGAGAATGTTAAATGATTTTCAAAGAGCCACGAAGCCGAAAGCATCGAACAAAATTTTTGTATCTTTTGCTAGACTAAAGTTCAAATACTTTGACGTAAATTCTCTTATCACGAGAATCTTTATATTGCAGTAACTAACTAATTGTTGGAATGATTATCATTTATTCCATATAGAATTGAAAACAATGATTAATTATAATTCTACAAATAAAGATAAAAGGAGATGTCTTCGAATCTCCATTGTTCATTCGAATTGTCAGTCGAAATTGAACGTAATATCCTCCAAGGAGAGAAGTTATATTATTAATCTGTTTATTTCCTTGTTTTTTTTTTTCTGTTTTGTCTCATTCAACTCGACGATTGTAACTTCCGGAATTTATTTCCAGGAAAAAATCGAACACGTAGATTTTTGTAATAATTTATTTTGAAATTTGAACAGGTGTTATGGCTAACGTTGGGTTAATCGACCAGAGCAATACAGTAGCTGCAACTCTTCCGAATCAGACGGTCCAACAGGTTCAGCATCAGCATCAGCAGGACCAAATCATTCAGCAACAGCCGCACGGTCAGCAAAATGCAGATCAGTCGAGTTTGCCGACGAATGAGGATAACGTTGAGTCCAGGGACCAGAGTCCGTCTAATCAGGATCAATTGAATGGAAGCAATTCTTCGAACTTGGCAAACATGAAAGAAAAAACTCCTATGTGTCTCGTCAATGAATTGGCTAGATTCAATAAAATACAACACCAGTATAGACTCACAAACGAACAAGGACCAGCGCATAAAAAAAAATTCACAGTTACCCTTAAACTTGGGGACGAAGAATTCGTCGCCGATGGACCTAGTATCAAGAAAGCACAACACAGCGCCGCTACTAAAGCCCTAGAAGATACTTGGTACCGACATCCACCACCAAAACCTGCTAGGGCCATGCGAATCGGACATGCTGGCAAATGTCCAGCTGCTTCTGGTAATAACGCACGGCGCGAGGAACATTTCCAACTCTATTCCTGACTGCGATCAATGATTTCAGGTCATTTACCACCAACGGTTGAACTGAATGCTCTGGCGATGAAACGAGGCGAGCCAACTGTGTACTCATTCACCCAAGCTCCCCCTGCGACGATACAGCAATTCGTACCCCACGGATACGGGAACTTTGCTAGAATGATGGCGCCACGTTATCCAACTTATAATCGTGGATTCCAGGCGCAGCAGCAAGGTTTATACGTCGTTACGCTGAAGGTGCGTCATCCTTTTCACGAACGAACATCTCTTCGTAATTTCTGAATTCTGAATTTCATCATTATTTCAGGTCGGAGATCGCGAATTTCTCGGCAGAGGTGTTACCGGGCAAGCCGCTCGGCACGACGCGGCGAGTCGAGCGTTGGAACAACTCCGTCAATTACCTTTGCCAGAGGAGGTAGCCAACACTTGCGCGACTACTGAGAATGGAACGTTGGCTGGAATCGAAGACCCTAACGCGGAATTGAAGAGTCCGGTCTCCCTCGTTCATGAAACAGCTCTGAAACGCGGCTTGGCAGTAATTTTCGAAGTTGTATCGGAACGGGGAAAACCACACATCAGAATATTTGTCACAAAATGTACCGTCGGCGATAGAACCACTACCGGAGAGGGATCCTCGAAGAAGGTGGGCATAGTTATCATTTTATTAAAAACAAACATTCGATAATCCATGGTCATAGATTATCGAATGTTTGTTTTCAATAAAATGATTTGTTAAAGGTATCGAAAAAACGAGCAGCTGAGTTGATGTTGGACGAGTTAAAGCGCCTCCCTCCACTTCCGATAACTGTTCAAAACCCGACGATACAGCGTTTAAAACGTAAGCCGCAAGCAACGAAGAAAAAGTCCCGGAATCTCATAAAGGTCTACCAAGAACCTCGCGCCGAACCCGAAGCAACCGAGGAAGTGAATCCCATATCTCGTCTCATACAAATACAACAAGCAAAACGAGAGAGAGAACCGGTATACACACTAATTGACGAAAAGGGCGCCCCCAGACGCAGGGAATTCATCATGGAAGTCGCCGTTGGACCTAATTCTGCCCAAGGAGTCGGACCAAATAAGAAACTGGCAAAACGAGCCGCTGCGGAAGCTCTTCTCATGCAGTTGGGCTACAGCAAACCACAACCACAGCCGGTGAAACCCTCCATCAAAACTGGAGAGACTGAAAACTCAGAGGGAAAACCCAGGAAGGTGACTTTCTTGGAGGAAGATCAGATCACCGAGATCCCAAATCATTCCGTTGGCGGTGAGTTCCAGGAAAACGATCAGCGGAACGATGGAATAGCAATGACAAACGATTTTCGAATTTCAGGCACTACTGGGCGGCAGCTGGTTCCTGGACTTCTGTTGGTCGACGGTGGCCAAGATTCCAAGCTTGGCGGAGGACCCAGTGTTCAAGCCGTTGCCGAGGAACTGCGAGGTCAACAACAGCAGCAAACGCCTGCAGTCGTTTCTCCCAAAGACCAGTTGCGATATTTGGCTCAGTTGCTGAGTTTTGAAGTACAGTTCAGTGACTTCCCCAAGGTTTGTAATCGATTTCGTGCTCTTTCATGGATTTTACAGTCTGTATCTAATTTTCATACTTTTTCCATTCAGGGTAATCATAACGAATATCTTTCACTCGTCTCCCTGAGCACCGATCCACCACAAGTTTGTCACGGAGCTGGACCAACTACAGATGCTAGTCGAGATCAGGCTGCTCTGACAGCTTTGCGTACACTCAGTAAACTCGGTTTGGACAGCGTCACGAATCCCCAGAACAAGAAGGACAAGGGAGCCTCGGGCGACGGCATTCACATTGGCAATCAAGTCAAAAACAACATGCTGAACGGGTCTATCAATAAGTAAATGCGAAAGGGGTGGCGTTGAGTTAGTTTGTAAGCGTGATTTCGACAACTTTTTTTTTTCGTCAAACTACATTCAAAAGTTGTCGAATAGTTTTGTTTTATTTTCAAAATTGAAATTTGTAATTTATGTATCGTATTTATTTTCACTTCTTTTCGTGACGGACATTGTCACGGTTCAAACCTTTCGGTTTGATAAGATTTAACATAAGGACGATTTATCGGAGATTACCATTGAGAGAAGCTCAATAGATATTGCAAAATTCCGAAAATAATTTAGACTTCAATATCTGAGATAAAATGCGGCCATCTCTGTATTTGTCTTCTGACGCTTCGGTTTCAATTACCATGAATGTAAAACTATGTCTAATTACCTAACACTGTTGTTATAGATGGTATATTAATGTGTACTCTAATTTGTTCAAGCTCAATGCTGATACAAATTTTTGTCATTGATATAAATTCTGTTCATTTTTATATTTTACTTCGCAACTTGAGAATTAAAAGAATCATTAGCAACAAAATATGGAGGTGTAATGGATTCTGAAAACAAGATCGATTAGGAAATGATGTTGCGTAAGGATGGTAAAATATTTGAATTTAAAAATTGAGATTTTGAAAAAAAAAAAAAAAAAATTTTTAACAAATAAATAAACAAGATAGGTAATTCGATGTACACTTTGTCCGTGCCCAAATTTGCTTTTTACTCGGGGCCTGGAAGCATTCTGGGGTTATATTCATGTTAAGATTAAATAACGTAAAATAAGAAATAAGAAAAAAAAACCTATTGAAGCTTTCATTAATAACTTGTAAGCTGTTGATCATCAGTTTCGCAAGATATGGATGTCGAGTTGAAAGTTTCAATAATAATAATTACAAACAAACAAAATTGTAAGATTTTGAAATTCGTCTCGTCTTCTGATTATTCAAATAGTTTAAGCTATCGAATCTGTTAAATAGCAAACTTGATTCGACGTAACGAATTTTGAAAGATTACTAAAAATAAATATGAAAAAAGAAACGTAAAAAGTTATTGAAAAAAAATAAATAAAAAATATAATAATGGATGTAGGCTATTCGGAGATCAGTACAGGATTGAGGTGAATCAATATCATTAGTTCGCACGTTTATTATTATTTAGTTTTCTTAAATTTTAATTCAACTGACGTTTTCGTTTTTTAAATGTTTAACATCGTAAATGTGTATTGTTAGTATGCAATTTAATCTATTCTGTGCTGAAACTCCCGAGCAACTTTATCTTATATTCATTATTTTATCGTGTTCTAGAATATTGATTAAAAAATTTGAGGAAAAAAAAATATAAATAAAATATTAATTTTTTTTTTGCATCTCCAACGCTAGGCGACAGTATGAGATAAAAATGTTTGAAACATTGCAAGTTATTCTGAGTATATTTGATGATTCTTCATTACCACTTTATTATTTTTATTCTGATTATTATCATTATTATCGCCAATTTCTTTTCTTTTTCTTTGTTTACTTTTTTCTTTTTTCGTTTCGTTATTTTTTTTCTACCGTAATACATAATATATGCATACCATTTTTGTGAAGTTGTTCATGGATTACTTCACAACAAGTTGATGAATGTTTATTTTCCCAGATATCGCATTGTACGGGTCTATAATCTGACTGGGATTCATAATTCTTTATCGTAATGGAACAATTGGTAGGAATTTGTATATAACAAGGTCAAATTTGAATAATGAAATGAAATGATTATTTGTGACTCTTTGAAAGTTTCTATTTGCTGTGACCTGTTTCTGTCTACAATGAATTATGAAAATCCCACGAATCAATTATCTCGGATTTTAGCCCTATTTTACTCACATGAATGTATTTACACGCCTTATAGACATAGTTGGTAAAAAAAAAGATTCAAGTATTATAATCGATTTAAAACATAAGATATTTGGGAAAAAAAATTACGATAAAGCAACAGTTCTAAGAGAATACTATTTTTTTTTCATCGTTTCGTATACAGTAAAAACGAATCTTTTGATTTGTTATCGATAATTAAAAAAATTAATAAATATTACGTTTAAGAAAGTTTCCTGTTGATTTTGAAACTATGTATTAACAATGAATTACGTATATGATGCATTTGTCTTCATCTTACAGAAATTTTTAATATAAAAATAATATAAACGAGTTTTTAAGTTGTTTGATTAAGTTTCAGAACTGTTAGCTAACGATTCACGATTGACGCATGATTTTCTCTGCGAATCGAAAGTTGTATCTCCTATAATGTAACCGATTCATATAACGCCAATGTCTCTACGTCTGTTCTCCATCCGGTATTTTTATGTAATAATACAAAAATCTTCAATTTCTGTAGTTTGATAATACGAATAAAAAGGAGATAATGAGGAAGAAAATTAAAGAGAAGAAGCCTAAATTAAGTTGTAAATTACTGTAATACATTTCTTCTTTTTTTCGTTTAAGTTTTTTGTTCCTATTATATAACATTACAATATGACATTGTGAAAATTTGATTTCATCTGCACGCGTTTTTGAGGCGATGGTGATCATTCGTTATAAGTTATTGATAATTGTAGAACAATTACAATGTTTAAAAGTATGGAATTTTTTAATTGCGTAATGATAATAAATAACAATACATTTCATCACAATTAATGTAGCAGGATCGTTTTAAAGGACGGAGTCGATATTATAGACTTGGCACCGGCCAGAACATTGTCGGTTTGTATTCGAAATCAATAAACAATTACAAAAATGTTGAAAAAAAAAGCGTATTTTCCTTCTCTTTCGAACAACCTGTTATAACATGAACAATAATTACAGATTCGTGCTTTCTATGTTATAGTTTCTCCAACTTCTTTTTTCTTATTTAAACAACAAAAACTTTATACAAAATTTTAAGAAGGAAAATTTTTGTTCACCTAAATCTTTCGAAAATTGATCTGTGAACTGTGAAGTCTCTTCATGAAAATTGAAGATAATCATAAATTGTTCGAATATTTGATGAATAGATTTTCTTCTTGTGAAAGGAATGGATAAATTAGTAATTTGATCGAATTTAATGTCTTCTAAAATCGTCTTCTTGTATCGTTGATCTTGCGAATTTGAAAATTCCCGCGTTTATCGCGAGCGCCGCTACTGTCCACTTCTAATAAGGCTCAGTCACACAGAGCGCGACGCGGCGATTCGGCGCGTTTTTTCGGCTATTTTCATAGGTTTCTTTTGTTTGTGTCCATTTGACGCCGTGGAAGAAACTGATAGTAATTGGTAGAAAAACCACTAAAAACGCGCCGCGTCGCCGCACCGCGCTCACTACTCCATGTGTCCACACTATCGATCAAACAAATAATCAAACATCGAGAGAGCCTCGATAACCGGCAGGCAAAAGCATGTCATGTGTCAGGTGCCTCCGACAAGAGCCCTAATTAAATTCGAAGACTAAAAAAAAAATGTCAAATCTGACTAAAAATTCAAACAATTTATTCCCGGCCGGTTTAAAACAATGATTAATGTTCCTGAAGGAGTTGTACTGGCGCTTTTGGACGATATTTACCAAACAAATAAAACTGTAACCACGGTAAAACTCCGAAGCTCCGCGGTTTCGTTGAGTGAATAACAAAATTCAATAATAAACTACAAAAAGTTGGGTTAGGGTAAAATTATAAGTTTAACTCAGATCTCTAAAAAAAAAAATAATAAAATGTTCAAAAATACTTTCCAAAGCGGTTTTCTATCCATTCTATACAGCATCGGCAGCAAACCCCTGCAAATTTGGGATAAGAAAGTGAGGAATGGTCACATAAAGAGAATCACAGACAACGATATTCAGAGCTTGGTGCTCGAAATACTCGGCAGCAATGTTAGCACCACGTACATCACGTGTCCAGCCGATCCGAGGAAAACCCTCGGCATAAAATTACCCTTCCTGGTCATGATAATAAAGAACTTGAAAAAATACTTCACGTTCGAAGTGCAGGTAAAAAAATCGCCATTATCTTCATTCCATCGTGTCGTAACGGTCTTTGAATAATTCTTTGCAGGTGATAGACGACAAGAATGTGAGGCGAAGGTTTCGGGCGAGTAATTATCAGTCGACGACTAGAGTGAAGCCGTTTATCTGCACGATGCCGATGCGGCTGGACGACGGGTGGAACCAGATTCAGTTCAATCTCGCCGATTTTACTCGGAGAGCCTACGGGACAAACTACGTGGAGACTTTGAGGGTTCAGATTCACGCAAATTGCAGAATACGCAGAGTTTACTTTTCCGACAGACTTTATTCGGAGGATGAACTCCCTGCTGAGTTTAAACTGTTTTTACCTATACAGAATAAAGCAAAGTGTTGATAGTTTCCGAGTAATATTACAAAGACGAATTGGAAATTATACTTTGGCACTTTTTGATAATTTTCAATTATTCTACGAGCACCAATGCCTATTTATACAGTAATAAATATCAATATTCACGTGCCTTCAATACTTTTTCGTGTTATCTAATCTGTTTGTACATGGATTTACCACACGGTGTCCACCCAGACAGCACAAAACTCGAAGTTGTCTAAAAGTCGTTTTGTGGATTGTCAAATATCCTACTTTCTAAAGTCTGAATCTTGTCTTAACTCTTAAAGACGTCTTTTCGTCTCTTGAAGAAATCTTTGAGAGCTAAAACAAGATTTTTAGACGTCAGAAAGTGGGACATTTGACATCCATATGACTGCTTTTAGACAACTTTGAATCCTGTGCTGTCTGGGCAGCGTCTAAGTAAAACCTGGAAATCTTGAATTTCTTCATTCATTCTCTTAATCCTTGAGGATTCACTGAGAAATGTAGGTCTGAGATCGAGAAATTACAAATTTCGCCTTCAATAATCTCACTGGATGCTCCAATATGTTGTCTAGAATATACGAAGAGCCAGTGTATCTTAGTCATTGGATATGAATAGAACTATAGAAGAACGAACATTTTTACGTGCATATCGGTTCTTTGATTTGATAAGAGGAAAAGTATTGGTCCAGAAAACTCTGGATTCTCAGAGAACTGGGAAACGTTTAGTCACCCTGGTAAAGTTTTTAAGGGGATTTCAGCATTTTGTTGACTTTCAATCATTCATTTATTTGTAACTTTGAACTTTCTGAATGCTGATCTAACTCCTTACTTCGTGGAATTGAGAAATTTCCATACAACTTCTTACTAGCTAGAAAACTTGGAAGCATAGGAAGTTCATGAGCTCCAATATTCCGGTGACATTGATATTGGAAATCGAACTGGGGGTCAAGTACGCTTTTACCTCCCAAGGCTTGTGAACTTCTCATACTTTCACTAGTTTTTCATTTATTTTCTAACTCGGACTATTTCTATCTTATTATTCCTGAATAGACTTGATTATTCATTTCCTGATGAGTTTCTTCGATTACTTCTATCAGATTCTTTTACGGAACGATAACTTCCTGCATCAATCTCGAATATTTCATGGCCAATAACTTATGAGCAATGTTCTTCATTTTTCTTCTCGTGAGGTACTAGAACTTTGAGTCTACATTTTCTTGATTCATAAAGTATCGCATTTATCATCTACAAAAATTCATCTAGTCGAAATCATTGTATAGCAACGTTTGTCAAACTTCAAACGCTCCTCAATCCAGCTTCTGAGTCATACGTTTGCCGCTGAAAGAGAACATTGACTATTTCCGCCCCGGAATACTTGTCCAAGTTCTTTAAGAGCTCCTGGATAGGATTTTTACCATTTTTTACATGTTTGATATTCGACGCAGACTCTGTATCTTGTTTCAACATGTTTTCATTGTACACCTTGTTCCTTATGCTCTGCGCCTCTTTAACGGTGAAAAAATCTGAGCCCGATTTCTTAGCACCCTTTTCCACAATGTAACCAATTGTATCCTCTACCATTTCTGGCGTGACTCGGACTTGAGTTGACTTCAATTGAAGCAATGCAGCGTCCAATTCATTCCGGAGCTGAATACATATTTTGTCGTTCAAGCTTGATTGCTCCTTTTTTAATGATGCGTCCATTTTCAATGGCACAACTGAACTCAGTCCGCTGGCTTTGCTGGTACAGTCTTTCCCACTCGCTATCAGTTTTCCCTGACCGTAGCAATTCCTTCGATTCTTTGAATTGTATATCGATAATTCGACTTCCGTTATGGTCAGACCCTTGTCCTGTAGTCTTTCCAATATTTTTTTATTCACCGCATGACGCAGCTCCAAAAAATCGCACACCGCCTTGTCGGTTGAGAGTACAGTCTTTTTTGGTCTCTCGTCGGAGGACGCTGCTTGCACTTCAACTACGCGAGGAACTTCCTCTGACAAATCGTTCAAAGCTTCTTTAGCCACCTCGGAAGGTATTTTTCTGTCGATGTCGTAGTTAATTAATTGTTCCCTAATCTTCTGCACCTCGTTGATTACTTCTTCAATAGCTCTGACGCTGTGACTCAGCAGCCCATCGCCATGAGATTTCTTCACGCTCACATCGGTCTTCGCTTTTGTATTATGAACAAATTTTATCTTTGGCGATGATACGCAATTTTGCTTTGAGGCAGACAAATTTCCGTCCAAGTTGACCGAGTTGATTGTATTCAATTTTTGTATTTCGTCCCCTGCTTCGCTTTCTACTTTTTGAGGCTTTTCATTGCACACATAGGAATTCAACAGACCATCAACATTATTTCCGGAGTTTGGATTCAAGAAGTGCTCACCGATCTGGCTTTTCAAATATTCGCTTTTCACTATATGTGGAAATAATTTGACCATTCCTTTCTCGTCTTTGAAACTCATAGACTGTCCCAGTCTCTCAGAACCGACCAATTTGTCTTTTACATCGGCACGTTCTCTACTTTTCTTAGTCTTGTGTCCTGTTTGTTTGTGATTCTTTTTACAATCGGATGACTTCACGGCCTGAGTAGCTTTTCGTTTATCCGTTGCAACATCGTTTGATATCAATTTCAACTGGCGACTGCCGCTTATTTCTGGTTTCTCAGCGAGTTGATGCACAGACTTGGAACTGTGCCTCGTTACCATAGTCTTGCTGCTACCCAAGCTCATAGAAATCTCAATACCTTTTCCCATAGCTCGTCTGATTTGGCTCATTCTGATATCGTCACAAGCGGGTAGACCTGCAGTCGTAACACTGACGGACATATTGCTCTGCGTCGCAATGTACTCCAAGTCGCATGGTTGTAACGGACCTTAATGAGGAACGTTCGATGTTGTCATTAGTAAAAGATGGTGCGAACGACCCGACTGTCGACCAAAGATAAAAGAGGAAAGAGAGTAAGAACCTGTGTAGAGTTCTTCCGTCTGACAACTTCTCTCCACTAAATTTATTCCCCACTTCAACATATACATGTCGAAGAAAGCTTGGCACAGTTCGACCGGAGTTTCATCCTGTTCATAGTGTCTGTCTTGGAAGTAGACTCTCCTGAGGCGACAATTCGGGTAGATTATTATTCTCTGGATAGCTTTGAAATCTGACCCATGGACCTCGCTGCAGAGGGTCTGGAGATTTATTTCAAGATTGTTCCATCCTTCGTCCAATTTAAGCGGTACGCAAACTGTGTTTGTGTGAGCCAATTGGGGCTTTTCACTGCTCTGTGTAGTCAAGCAGAATTGACGACGATGCGATTTTCTGTCTATCAGCTAAAGTTTGATGAAGATAATCGACGTTAACAAATGTGGGAATGTCGAATAACGGAGGTTCTGCCCACCTGGAATTCGAGTTTGAACACGAGCTCTACATTCTTTACAACAAGAACGAGAATTGGCAATTTTATGTTCAACACGTCCGTTGGGTTTGCGGGACAAGATATATTCGTCGGTACTGGGGTCTGGAGCGGACCCATTATCTCTATAACTTTGTCTCCTCGCAACGCCTGGTCCTCGACTCGCCGTATTCTCCCATCCAAAGAAACGTGTTTGGACCATAAGTTCAACGGCTTATCCCCGATGCTATATAGCAATGATAGAAAACCGCAGCGCTGCGACCTTGACATGATTGCACAAGTTCACTGCAGGTGGATCTTTGGTCAATGATAACGAATTGGATCTGGTTCTATGACGACTTTGTTTCTCTCCATCTGGTCTACCAGTTTCCACCAGTAATTTATCTACTCTGACAAATCATTCCTTTTGAATATTAATGGAACGTTGGCTAGATGTTTCAGACTTTGGCCAAATAGGTATTGTAATTTTGTTGAAATATAGATTTCAAACGTGCGTCAAAAAGGTTGGACATGAATTTGTTACATATTTGATTTGAACAAGTAAGAGTCGTTTGTTTTGGTTGCCTTTCAGGCTACATAGTTGATCGACTTCGTTTTTTCGTTACTGAAATATCGAGGTTTGTCGAATATCGGAAAGAAGAGGCGAAGAGCTGAGTTCCAATTAATACCGTAGGTATATCTCTTGTTTGAATTTTAAACGACTTTGCAAAAATGTCATTGAATAATTTTAGGTACAACCCAACTGGCTCGGTATTATCTGCAATCTACATTCCAGCCCGGCGTGTATTAATTACCAATTATTAAGTATTGATTTTTTTCTAAATGGGGCGAGGAGTCGTCTCGACTCTGGCGATGGATTTAGTTCATGTACGGGACTATTTCGAGCGGTGTACAGCAAAAGGTAAAAGAAAAACAAACAAGGGTAGGCGCAGTGGCACACAGAGTCCGCCAGAAAAAAAGGCGGGAAACGTTGGATTCGAAGTCCAAAATTTCAAACATTCACATCTCACTGACCCAACGATCGATGTTAAATGATCAAAATGATTTTGGAGTGTCAACCAATCATCAATTTTGACGAGGGTTCTTGAAACAATCGTACAAATTGACGATTACAAGAAGTGAAATGACTCCGTGTCACGAGTGTACTGGAAGAAAATGGCCGACGAATTAAATGTTGCATTTTGATACTGATTTATTTTGTATTCCTGTCGCATCCAGAGCTACGATATCTGTGAGATGGGGGAAATAAATTTTGGTAATAAAAATACGATGGAACTGAGGTCCTGTTACGATACGAGACGCAGCTCGATGCCCCTCTGGACCGCATTTATTACGGTCGACATATTATACTCCCTCTCTATCTATAAATAAAACAATCGTCTCGTTATACCGGGTTTTTTAGTCGATGCGCACCATGTGGGCATTGTTGGTATTGTTGCTCAGAATGCGTGATTGGTCACCAACAATCAGTGAGGAGTCTACATGGTGCGCATCGACTAAAAGACCCGGTATACATATGTTTTTCAAATCGACGAATGCGAATGCTATTATATATTTTGTATTGAGCACTCGTTTCGGGGGAGACGCCGACGCCCGGCGCCGACGTCGTTTTTAAAGCGTCGACGGTGTCAGAGTAATCTCACCAATCCTAGGGGTCATAAGTAAAAAAGATCGTTACAATAATCAACCCTCTCAGACGGTGGTTCGTCATAAAGATGAACTGCTGAATATCTCTCGCGGGGTTAGAAAAAAGGACTGAAACGAAAAGGGGAATATATTATAGGATAAAGATAATGTACAGAATTATTTCTAAAATCTACATACAAAATTTGTACAGAAAATTAGTAAAAATTATTTGATTCCATTATTATTATTTTTTTTTATTTTGAAATGGGTACGGCTGGCCGCGATTTTGAACGAGATAGAGAACGTGAGCAGTGTAGAATCTGTGCAAACAACGTTTCGAAAGATGAAGGGGTTTACATATTCTCTGAAGAGAGCAGACGACATTATCTACAGGCGAAAATACGAAAATATTTATACGTTTTGGTGAGTCTGATATAATTATTTTAGATATTCGTTTAGATTACGATGATCTGTAAAAAGAGACGACTTATCGAGATAAACATTCGCGTGTGCATCGCAGAAAAATTGATTCATCTCTTGTGGATTAATTTATTTCTGTATAACGCTGCGAATGTAATTCGCGAGTGTCAAGCGCTGCGTCATACAAAAATAACCTACGTGAATATTAGAATGTATATTTGTACATTTTTGTTATTCGTAAAGCATGTGCAAATTTCGAATAATTCAATCTCTAAAAATTATTGATAATTGTCGCCCAATAATTCGGTGAGTTATGAAAAATAGTAGAGACATTGCCTTTTTCGCGACGTACGTATATCGGAAGTTTTTCACAGAGTGATTTAGAAGTCATTTAAAGTCCTTGCGGTTAAATGACAGACCGCTGGGATTAATTTAAGAGGATTAAAAAAAAAATTAATAAATAATGCGAAAAAATTATAGGTTACGACCGGGTTATTGGACTGCCATTTCTCCAGGCCGTATGCAAGTCCTGAAAAATTAGCATTTTATTGATTAACTATGAGCTACACACACGAGCGCGCATGTAAAATGTAATTGCGTACATAGATAGACACACTAACGCGTGAGATTGTACCTCGGCGACAATGGAACGCGATTTACGACATGATGATTCGAAAAATTTATTCGAATCATTCGTAGCATCAAATTTAGCCGCATTATTGCAATGATTGAAAAATAAACTGATCCGATAGATGATAATCATTCAATTTTTGTAGCAAATTTTCAAATATTTTACACCTTGATACGTATTCCATTTTTTTTATTTATTTATTTTTTTATTCATTCAATCAGTTGCAAATGTCATTTTTCAGGTATCGTTGGACGACAAATTGCCAAAAATGGTTTGTTCGGCGTGCACAAAAAGACTGGACAGTATTCACAGATTTGCGACAATGGCGCATAGAACGCAGGAAAAACTTAGATTACAAATATCAGAAATGTACGACGACGATAGGTCCGCCGATGAGATTGACGACGAGAAAATTAGGGATATGCAAGAGGCTACCAGGAGAATGGAAGACAGGGGCCTTCTACACTCCATTCTGACAAAAGCGAGTCTCATTCCTTCTGTGAATCTGCAAATGATCATTTCGCAACGTTTTTCAGTCTCTCTAATCAAATTTCCTATTTTCTATCTTCACGATTTAGGGCGCAATAGAAATTTTGGCCGAGGGCGAGCCTCTGGAAACGGCTTCCTTGCTATCCCACGAAGACACCAGTCAACACGCTCAGAGCATGGAAGAAATGGAAGTCAAAGTCGACCCGATGCTCTTCCTCCAGTGCGCGTTGGAACAACCTTCGGATGATATGTCCGAGGGATCTGACAATGAAGAGAAAATATCCAGAACATCGTCTCCGGAGCCAGTCTCACTGGCACAAAAGTTAGTTCAGATTTTTTGACACAGTGAGCACTCAATAAAAATAACACGTTTTTTCATTCATGTTACAGAAATGTGGAGATAAAGCAAGAACCGATCTGCTACGACGACGCGAAGCCGTTTGAATCCACCGAAAGTGACGAAGACGTTCTTAACTCCAGCTCAAAACCTCACGAATGTACGATATGCGCGAGGTCTTTCATATCTCAAATAGGACTGCAGAACCACCTGTGGTCTCACCTCCCGAGGGATCGAAGGTTCGACGGTAAACCAGTGCTGAGATCTCAGCAGGTTTATTCCGCCAATGGAGTCCTGCACACAAACACGGACAACAATTCTACGGGGAATTTTATCTGCCCAATCTGTAGCAAGAGGATATCGACCAAAGGAAATCTGAAAGTACATCTAGAAACTCATCGGCCTAAGGGAAAATATGGCTGTGATATTTGCGGCAGGATGTGAGTATACTCGTCCTTGCGGAGAGCGGCTGCGGTTCTCGATCAAAATCCTCTTTTTCAATTTTCAGATTTAAAACACAGTCGAATTTGTTCCGGCACAAAGAGTACCACGGGGGGATTCAGTTCCCCTGCAACGTGTGCGGAAGAGTTTATCCGACCAACTCGACGCTACGGGCTCACAGTATCACTCATTCGGATTTGAGACCACACGCTTGTCCTCTGTGCGACAAAACCTTCAAGAGGAATCAGGATCTCAAATTTCATATAAATCAGCACACCGGGGCGAGACCGTATCAGTGTCCTTACTGTCCGAAGGCCTTTGCGAGCTCTGGAAACTGCTTTTCACATCGGAAGAGAATGCATCCGCGGGAAGTTCATCGCGATCGACAAAGAGCTGCGGATCTAATGAGGTGAACCACAGAGACCGAGTTCGAAGAATGGGGTG
Source organism: Euura saliciscinereae (assembly GCA_018420115.1). Lineage (NCBI taxonomy): Eukaryota > Metazoa > Arthropoda > Insecta > Hymenoptera > Tenthredinidae > Euura > Euura saliciscinereae. The sequence goes on along the minus strand of JAFFZH010015559.1, from coordinate 27,773 downwards.
AATGAATTGGAGGGAGAAAAGCAAAGATCACTCTGTATCAAGTTCAAGCATTTTTCGTAATCGTAGCCATAGAATTTAGATTATTTGGTGCTAAACATCTTACTTTCCTGTTTCATTTTGTCCCGTGGAAACATTGCGACCGAGATATATTCAGTATTAATTTACTTTCACTTTTGAAGAATGTGCGGCATTATTTCGTATAAATAATAATTTCAACAAGATTGCGAATAGACACTGAAATATTTTTAGGCATGGCCAGACTCGTTTGTACCCTAATTTATCGATGCGTAATATTGGGTCGTGCCTGTAATGATGAATGTGAGTGAGAAATGGAGACATTGCACGAAATACGTGGATTCACAGTCCGCGATGGGACGATGGAATGAGAGGCGAATGATATTAGGTGTTTCAATAGAGATATACATTATTTTGTCTATGTGTAGATTTAGGTGGAGTTGGATAGTAGACGGAGCTGAGTAGAGAAAAAGGAGAGAAAAAAAAGTGATTTTATACACGTACCGTACTGAATACACAAACTACGTATTATAACGCATATGAGAAAAATTGCCAAAAGCCATTTTGGAGTTCGTAACAATTAATAATAGTGAAAAAAAAATCTGTAATCAGTGTTGAGACTGTATACGAAAACTTTGTGTCAAATTAGAACAAATAATAACGTAATTATAGCGTAAGGATAATTCTGATTCCATGTCACAATAAATAAATTTAGATACATAAATACATACATATTTAGTATTGATATTTAATTTAAAAAAAGTTAAAGGGCCTAGTTAGAATCATAATGTACCATTATTCTTATAAGAACACAAGAAAAAATATATATATATTAATGAATGTTAAATGAAGTCTGAGTAGAGTTAGGGAATACATTTTTCAATAGAAAATTTGCGTACTGTAGAAATATTATTCAGGGGCAGATACATGACTCTAACGATAATAATAATGCTAATAATAGATAAGAGTAATAATAATCGATAAAACTGGTGCGTAACGTTGAATTAATTACAGAGTAGTGCCATAAATAAATAGTTCAATAATGTAACATCAGCTCCTCAATAGGAAATCCTACATGATACATATTTTGCGATTTTTAAGACATATTACAGATGAATAAATGTTTCACACATCATTCAACAAGGTTCAGAGGATTCAACTTTTTTCAAATCGTTTTAACGATGAGTATTTCGTAATCCACCGAACTTGAACCTCGCTACGATAACAATTGAGTCGAGTTAAGACTTTGTGAAACAATGACTGGAATTATTTTCTAGAATAACATATATTTTCCTTTTTTATGGGTACAATAAGACAGAAACGCGATAGTGAGTTAGTCGATAGTTTTGTTTTTCTTTCAATCATTTTACACCCTTAACGAAAGTTTGAGATGAGATGGAATTTTTTTTCACTTCGAATGAGTAGAATGTGATCGATCGATTGGTATAGTAAAAGTGATTGGTAAGCTGCAAACCTAAGCTTGCAAGTACACAAGAACAGTGTCCTCTAAAATCTGAGGATCATCTGATAAACTGTAAAGAGTGAATAACTGGTCGATTCCTTCCACTTGTAACAAACATTTCAGCCATACGTATACGTACTCTAGTGATCAGATGTAAATGAAATGTAGAGGTAATATACACCCTGGATCAACATGAATAAATCATTATACTGTGCACATGATCAGACATTGGTTTTCTCTTCTCTTCTATTAATCAATTATACTACAGCTATGTATATGAAAAAAATTGCAATTAGCTTCCAGATTTTTTTCGTATAATTTATTGATCATTCGATTCAAATTTACACAGATTTACACAGGAAAAGGGTTCTTATAATTTTATCAGATCGATATCTTCGGGGTATTATTGTAACCGATATACCTATGATACATCTGTACTTTGAAAACTAAACGAAGAAACTGCAGAGCATATGGCTTCATGCTATAACAAAAATGTCTTATCTCTTCGATACATACGATACGAATTTTTTGTCCGATGAAAGTGATTGATAAATATAAAGCGGCAATTTCAACGGTAAACAATAAAATTAATTACCGTTCTGATAACGTACAGGTACACATGGCACGGTGCATCTGTCAACCACGCTATTGGGAATTCGAGTTGGAATTCGAGTATGACATCTGGTGGACGAATTTTAACTGCTGCTGGTAGGCCCTGTACAGCTACATCTATACAATACAGGGTGATTCCCCAACGATGGATTAGTCTGAAATTAGCTAGAATCGAGATAACTTCAGACTGTTCCATCGTTAGGAATTCACCCTGTATATTATAGAATCGACTTACCCCGAGTAGTTCAAATTTTGCCACCAGGTGAACCTGAATGTAAAAACAAACGTAGTGTTGTTATACTTGTTAATATCGCAAGTATATCTTGATACTGAAAGAATGCGATTTGATTGTTGACTGCCAAAACTATCGAGAGATATAGGGATTTCAAAAATATTAAATTGTGATCTCGATACATAGGTATATCTGAAAATTTCGTTGTCGATAGATTAGCGTTCCATTGCCCTTTGGCGTATACTAGAGCACGGCATGATGATAAATTACATCTGAATTTGAATCTAACGTCTCCATGAAACATGATACCGCTCGATGTTTGGCGAACCGAATTTGTCATATCAGTTTATGCATAAATCATCGTCTCACACAAGCGAACGAATGTTCGTTTTCTTGAATAATAATTTTGTCCAATACGGTTGGAAAACGATCAAGATGAATAATCATCCGTCGATAACTGTATGAAGAGTCTCCTCTTTCTCTCCTCATACATGACACTAATTAAGGGGGTTCCCAAATCGGCCACAGTCGGTATGAAAATGTCGAATCTGGAAGCAGGGGATTCCCACTCACGATCGCAGAATTCTACGGCGCATTGCAGGGCGGGCACCACTTTTATTTCCCAGCTTCATCCTTTATTCTGCACAGTTGAGTGTTCACGTTCTGCAACAATTATCACAATACGTTGAACTCACTAGCTGACTAATATTCAACGTCGAAGACGAGCTCGTGAAGCAGACTATATCTGCAGGTAGGACATGTTTTCTACATAAAATTTCAAATCACAAATATTCGCAATCTTGTATCGCTTTGTTTTTTCCTTGTTGTTGAACACATTCGGTACAAATTCAATCCATCATCCAAAGCCATGTAACTGGGATTAATTGACGTAGAGGATAGGCCTGGCATGCTCGACCCTATTGTACAGCGCGTGCAGGATTTTTTTGTTCGTTTAATTCTATTCAGAGATACGTGCATACTTAATATACGTATAGGTATAGTATATCAACTCGTTTCGTGCAAATCTACCATTATTATTGCGTAATATATGATTCAACTATCGTAGGACTCGACGACTTGGTAGACATTGATATATCTTTGACCCGCGTTTAAATACTTCGCGTTTTGTATTCCATGTATGCATATTGTTTTTATATTGTGAATTGTGCATACGTGTGTCTTACAGACGTGCGGTATGACTCATCGCTTCGAAATAGACTTACCTTAGCCCAACTATCGCGCCAATTCACGATCGGATTCATAAAATCAAACGCATCAGTTTGTATAGTACACTTGAACGCGTTTCGCGGAGCTGATGATCTTATGCGAAACTCATTGAACCTCATATATATCAGTCATTGAGAATTGTATATCACTAAAGTTCATCACTTCCGTATAAAGCACGTGTGTTTTCAAATCAATTATATTGATAAAGAAATTTTGCACGTTGGGGAATAAAGCAAATACCAGTTGCTATCAATTTTTACTCCGATACGTCGTTGGAGTGGTACCATAATAAATTTATTATTCTCAATAAATTCTTCTTTACGAATACTCTTATATATATTAATATTCCAAATGTTGTTCATGCCAATGACACTGGAGGCTCACGTATGATAATATACAATAATTGTAATTTTTCATAAATGTTTTTAAAATACTTGGTGCGATAGTTCGACGAACCTCATTTGGATAAACTGCATATTCGCAAATATGTTTAACCGACGACTGAATGGGCAAGAGAGGATGTCACGATGCGTAAATGGAGTAGCGAGCGAAGACTAAAATTCGCGGTCATTGCCTCATCAAGACTATACGATTGTATAACACACCGATACACTATCATCGCGATCGCTGAATATGTGCTTCAATGATATCGCCTGGATTTACTTATTTGCAGTTTTTTTTTCATTATATTCGCTATATTATCGTACCAGAAATAGTAAAACGACGTCGATATCATATAATTACTCTCTTTGGTCCTCATCCAAGATCAATGACGTCGGTTATCTTACACTTATGTATCTATAGTTGAGACTAAACAATAATAAATTAATTACTTTTATTTAGATATATTCTGGTTCTCAAAAAAAAAAAATAAATCGTAATTGCATATGCATCGCATTGCATGCATTTCAAGATTGGGAATAAATCTGCACCAAACCATAAATATTTAATCACGTGACCGCGTAGCGCATGCATCGCACATATCGCACTTGCAAGATATATCGACGATACATTCAATTGTACAAACATACAGAGATGAACGGGTTTACATTGTAATATCATAATCATAAAAGTAAGATGAAACGGTCTTTCTAATAGTATATTTATTGCGAGATAATCATACTCAATTATAAATACAATACACGCGCACATAAATGTATGTTTTATGGTTATTATTATAAAAGTATAACAACGTGTAATCGCGCCCTCGTGGAGATATCAATCTAAATCCTAAAGCGTATTATAAAACGACTCCGATAACGCAGATTTCTTTTTATAAATCTAGTGATAAATTATCGCGTTTGAGGTTGGCGGAACTGCATTGATTGGGACTGTCCGAGTCCGAACCATCCGAGCGTTGTTCCAACGTCCTTCAAACGTTCCTATCGATTGTGGGGACTCGGGAAACGTATATAGCTTCACCGATGTTAAACAATGTTAGTTCGGTTCTACCTGCCGACGCGTGAATATCGGCGTTGATCCTGTGCAGTTTGATAAGGTGTATTATCTACGCTCTAAGGTTTAAACTCTTTCAGTGAACTCGGAAACATGTCAGCCGACGAGGACACGTCCTGGGGACGAACGCGACAGAATGGTGTTGTTCAACCTCTCCTCACAGGTACGTCTATCAAATTTCTTTTATCCAGAACGTCGAGATAGAGTCGCGTCTAACCTCAAACTTGACGCAATTCGGAATCATATTCGCCTCACATGTCATATATTCTTCGATTGTTTTTACGCCACGGGCGCCTTGGTATTGAGGTTAAAATTATGTATTGTCAAGTTGGTGTTATTCATCCACGTGAGATATGAGATACTAATTTGTTGACACAATTTACCTGTAACGTGTGTGAGTCTGTTACGTGATGGTTGATAGATTGTGGGAAATCTTGGATGTCATGTCACGTTGACTTTGATATTCGAACACTTTAATACCATAGGATCAGTGAACATCTCAATTGTTTGGTCACTTGTTTCAGATATTTCGTCATTTTTAATGTTTCGTTATTGATAATGATCGATCGAATTATTGTACTCCCGCCTCCGTCAGTTTCGAGTATCCACAACTCTAACTAAATAGATACTATTTTTTTTTTTTTCATCAATGACGCAATAAATAAATAAATTTACGACACATGTCAAACGGCTTACAATCTGTATGGTATATTCCAGAGAAATATTCTACAGTTTTGAATTTCAGGAAGATCACAATAAAAAATATTATCATTGTACATAATAAGTACAATTGAAATGACAAATGTTTCTCAAGTTACAAGAAACTTGGACAAATTCTGCTTAAAGAGTTTATTCTCGCAATATTATGTAATGTATCGTTAGTTTTTTTGTTAGATTTAATCAGTGACGCTATTAGAATAATCTCGTAACCATTGGTCATTTGTCTCGTCGTATGAATATTCTTCCCTTGTCCATCTGCGATAATCCCTCATTCTCTATTCTTTATTCCACATGAATGAAGATTTACATATTTTTTACCGTCACAAATATTTTCAGAAAGAAAATAATAAGTGCTGGAAAAACATTCGATCATTTTACCGATACTTTGATAAAATTGTAAATATAACAACAAGGCTGAGTCTTATCATTCATGCTACCAAAAATCGAACAATAACTTGTTAGCACAATGTTGTTTCACATTTTTCAATCGCTCTTATCAACATTGCAGGCGATAACAATTGAAAATAATTTCACAGACCTATAATTTACGAGTTCAGAACTTCCTTCCACGCCGCTTTGTCTGTGAGAACTAAGTTTCAACGAGTGCTGCTATACTTTGAAACTTCGTTATCGTAGGTTGTCGCTAAAAGCTATGTTCTTGCAACGGTTGAGTCATTTTTATTTCAATCATCCCAGTACAGTCACACTATAGCCTGTGATTATTTAAATTACTTTTTTTTCCCTCGCTTACTCTCTCTTCTACTACTACTGGGAAAGTATAAAGAGTCGCGAGGGAGGTGCTGATGTCCAAAGCACGTTCGGCTTTTACACGTTGACTCACTACAAGTTACCTCATAGGTCATACTGACTAAAAATCTGGGGGAATCCCGATCTATCCCTTCTTCCTTTACTCAAATCCCATTCAGATGGAGAAGACTCAGGATCATATTTCATATGCTGAGTATAGTACGATATTTTAACTGAACAATTGATGATCCGAGTCAGTTTATCACATTTCTATTATTTATATTATACCACATAAGAACCGAATCATATTTTATTGATCCTCTGGAGTTGAACATGGTGAGGATAGTGTGACACTAAATGTTACATGTTCCAGACCTGTACCAAATCACGATGGCATTTGCTTATTGGAAAAGCGGAAAGGTGCCGGATCGAGGAGTGTTTGATTTGTTCTTCAGGAAGAACCCGTTCCAAGGAGAATTTACGATTTTTGCTGGTCTCGGAGAGTGTCTTAAGTTCCTTGAAAAGTTTCATTATTCCAACAGTGGTACGCGCCATCTTTTCATTGGATAATTAACTGCACTGCACTATCTTGCTCGTTATTTTACTATATATTTCCGTGACCTTAGATATCGAATACTTGAAGTCGACACTGCCGGCTTCTGTCGAACCAGAATTCTATGAATACTTAAGAAATCTCACCGCCAAAGACGTCACCTTGTACGCTATCGAAGAGGGTTCGGTTGTGTTCCCGAGGTAAACATGAACGTTTGACCATCAAATCAAATCACAGCCATAAATTTTTTTCCTTGTACATTTTTTGTCCTTTCAGGGTTCCATTGATCAGACTCGAAGGGCCTCTGATAATGATACAGCTGTTAGAAACGACCCTGCTAACGTTGGTCAATTACGCAAGTTTAATGGCAACCAACGCTGCCAGATACCGAATGGTTGCTGGAAAAAATGTATCCTTGTTAGAGTTCGGACTGCGAAGGGCACAAGGACCTGACGGTGGATTGAGCGCCTCGAAATACAGCTATATCGGTATGTTACCCAGGGCAATTGATCAATGTTGAAAATTCGCGTGTTTTCCTCGCGGTATTAACTTTGAAACTCTCGACTTGCACTCAAACTGTTGATTAATTGCTCGGTACAGCAGCGTCGTTCATGACTGTGTCTAGAATTCCTAGTAGGAAAATACATAGGAAGCATAGTTTGCTTAGATAAAATGCCGCAGTGTCCTGATTCGAAACTAATTATCTTTATAAATACACTGTGCATATCGCTAATGCCTTTCCATCATGCAATTAGAACTATGACTGCTTCATAACTCTTCGGACAGTGTTTTATCGTTGAATTAATCACCTACATTCATGAGCTGCTCAAAATTTTCATCATCATCTCTCAGCGTGGAGTAAGTTGTGGAATCAGAATTCTAGGTATGACTCGAGTCTGCATCCACCTAATTGCAGTATTGGCTGGCAGTTTGTTATTACAGAGAGCACGTTTCATTGAATGCAGTCGTGAATAGGATAAATTACATAGCAAAATACTCGACAGAGGTGAAACGCGTTTGATTATCTACCATTGAAAATTTCTTATCACCGAATCACAATTACGTAGCGGTGAATAGCCGAGAACTTTCAAGTTCATTCTCAAAACCCTTCCATCTCACAAGGCTATGATCGTTGGAACGATTTCATAGAATTTAATGTGAATAAAGCAATTTACTGTAAACGTGTTCGGCGCTGTGCGTGAGTAGTTGATTGCCTGAGATACGGACAGGCCAGGTGTCTGGTACCATCACACTACGAGCTGTAGATGCCAAACAATTTCGTCAAAAGTAAAATCAATATCATGTTCCATTCAGTACCAGCAGGTATCATCTTTGTAATGTGTTACAAGTTTAGGGTCTGGCCTTATCCACATGATTCACCGTGTGCAAACACGCTCACAAACTTTTTCATTTATAATTTTCTTTCCTTTGTCATGTGCAGTCGCGAATCATTTTACTCATAGAATTAAAAACTGATCTTTTTCAAACAAAAAATTTACCTGCGGTCTTGAAATTCTGTTTTATATATGCGAATAAAATATCTTTACCAAATTCGGATCTTATCCTAGTGATTCATGAAATATTGCGTTGTGTAATTTGAGTCGACAAAACAATTACATGCGGCACTTGAGTCAGCTGAGAATTGCAAACTAGCTTAGCTCAACTTCTTTTATCAAAACAAAATTTTGCAGCGACTCAAGACAGAGGATTACAAATAAAGAAAATAATTAACGTACACATTTTTCTACTGCATTATTTTTCACCTGATAATATTTTCCTATTTCTGCCGAAGGGTGAAACTTGAATTGATTGAAAGCGGATCAATCTTAAGCCAAAAGACTGTTTTATTTTCGCTCAACTAGACTCCGTTCATTGACGAATCTGCCCAAGTGCCAAATGTTTCAATAATGTTTTTTTTATATCGTATCAAATGCTCAATGAAATTCTTCATAGCTCGACGATTGCAAAATAATTATAACGTCATTGAATATAATTTTAAGATGCTCGCTCTGTTATCACTCCATTTATCATAATTCCCAGGCGGTTTCGACGGAACAAGCAACGTACTGGCTGGAAAATTGTTCGGAATTCCAGTCAAGGGGACTCATGCACATGCATACATTACTTCGTTCACTGGCGTCGAGGACTTGCATCTCAAAGTGAGTGAAATGAACCGAAATATACGTGACATAGCCGAAATAAATCAATGAATGATAAATTGACACGTATATCGATCTCTATTATCTTTCTAATCTACCTTTATCCACTTTCAGACGTTGGCGCACAAGCACACAGGTCTGCAAAACGATCTCTTGGCCCTCGCCTACACCTATCGCGACTCTATCGCATCTGAGTTAGGCGCATTAGTCTCAGAAGCTTCGGATGGGGAGCTAGCGGCCTTGATAAGCTTTGCAATTGCCTTCCCAGACGGATTTATGGCCCTAGTAGACACGTACGATGTTAAGAGGTATTTTTACGCTATGCACTGTAATCCAACACTCGCTTATTTTAGCTAATTATTACTCCTGTTACTAAATTGGCACATCGCACATTCAAAATTGGTATTTTGCTAATACGAATCTTCCCTGAGGTCTCATTGATTTCTTCCCTAATTCTTTTTTCTCCTATTATCTCAGCTCATAATTAAGAGTAGAACAAAGATCACACCAATTCCTAAAGCTATAAACTCATGCTGTTTTTTTTGTTCATTATTTTCAACTTCTTGGAAATCGTTGTTGCACTCTATCTCAGATTTTGTTTATATCCTACGCCAACTAGTCTTTTGATTGAACGAATTTCACAGAATTACCGCAATATTTTTCCAAGCATGAAAACCTTGATTTTTGTGTTCGGTATTCGACGACGATAGCATAGCACGTATCGAGTACCAGCGGTAATTTCTTCATTGAACTGAGTCGATAGTTATTACCGATTATGAACTAGTGATTTTATAACTTGTAAATTCGAGGTACCTATATTCTAGTAGCGTAGATAGATTAGATTTTTTTAAATACCCGAAGATACGATTATATAAATAAATGAATATAATAATAATGATAATAGCGATGAAGTAAATAATGAATACAAGTGTTTGCACAAGCACATAGTTGTCAAGCATGTGCACTGCAGTAGCCTAACAGAAGTGTGTTTGTAGCATAGAAGCATCGGCCAAGCGACAGGCGCACGTAGCCAGTCTAAATGTAAAGCCTAAACTTCTAACTAACGGACTTGCTTTTGGGGCAAATAAGTCAGTGATAAACGGTGGGAGAAATGGCCCGCTTATATCAGATCCTACAACGTTTCTCAACAATGGCTGTTTAAAGAGAGGTGAATTGGGCGAGCTCTATGTGAGGTACGAATCCGCGTTGTTTCTTTTTTTTTCCTCCTAATTCCTTAAAACACGTATAGTGATAAACTTTTATTAGTACAACCCATAAAAGCTCTTTTGTTAAAGTTTCAATTGTCTCACAGAAAGAAAAAAAATAGTGGAAAAATGATACTGCTTATAAAATGATTGTAAACTAGAATTAAAATCTCTTTATTTCATCGTTACCAATATGGATTGAATAAGAAATGAGTAATGAATCAATTTTTACTTGATTGAGTTTAAATTACAGTTTTCATAAAATTGTTAATCACGAGAGCTGGTGCATGAATTCTTTATGTCAATACGTAAGGGTTGTACTAGTGAACTGAGAAGTTAAGAATCACTTTTTTTTTTTCAATAACTCAACAGGAAAATATAATGTTTCATCATATTCACTCCATTCACGCAGCATGAAGTTATAGAATAGGCAAATTTAACGGGGATTCATTTAACATAGAGCTTTATGTGTTTATTCTTTTTATTCGTGAAAAGATTTAAAAAAAAAAAACGAAGATGAATAAGATTGGTTTTAAATGTTCGACCTTATCTAGTGCCCTCCCAAATTCAGCCCCAGCAATTGAATAAATAAAAAGATTTTTCACAATTATTAATACGAATTTTGTGAATTGATTTTTGCCGTGATTAATTCTTGTTGTTTTCCTAATCTCGGGTAAAAAGAAATTTATCACAATGTGATGTAAATATCATAAAAATATTCTTTGAAGACTTTTGTTGTTTGAAAATACTGTGAGCCTCTCGAATTATGGTTTTATGTTACCCGTTCATGTATCTATGTCAACGTATGTGGATTGTGCATACACATTGTGCGTTTCACATGTATGGACAGACGTGGGTGTTCCATATGAGTAATGGAACAAACACCCTGTCGACAGATTTTCATCATTTTCTGCAAGAATAATCACGTGGTTCTTGCAATACGAGTGAGCATACGCCACATCGCATTAATAATACGCAATCATATCTTCTGATTTCCGGCATGTCAACTGTTTGAAATTCTGCATGGATACATACAATGCATGAAAATCACATTTTGCTTTCTTTGGAAACATTTCAAATCCATTCGACCTGGGTATTTGTAGAAGTCGAAGCTTCATCTTTTACCATTATCAGATAAATTTATGCACGTCCAGGGCTCATGGAATTACTTTTCATGTTCACCAACTAATTTTCTTAACAGAAGCGGTTTGCTGAATTTCTGCGCCGTTGCCCTTGCCTTATCAGAACTGGGATATCGTGCCGTTGGCATTCGTATTGACAGCGGAGATCTCGCCTATCTGAGCACGACTGCTAGAGAGGTTTTTGAGAATATTGCCATCAAATACAATTTGCCATGGTTCGCCAAACTCACAATTGTTGCATCCAACGACATAAATGAAGAGACGATATTGAGTTTGAACGAACAGGTAATTGAACCTACTCTTGTTTTTTACTTTTTCGGATTCAGTTTTCTCGTTTCGAATTCAAAAATGCTAAGCTAAAATGATGATTATTATTTTCAGGGTCACAAGATCGATTGCTTCGGAATTGGTACACATTTGGTAACGTGTCAGAGGCAACCGGCGTTGGGCTGCGTCTATAAATTGGTGGAAATAAATGGTCAGCCGAGGATAAAACTTAGTCAGGATGTGGGCAAAGTAACAATGCCCGGTAAAAAGAATGCCTATAGATTGTACGGCGCTGACGGACATGCACTCATCGATTTGTTACAAAGATCGATAGAGGATCCGCCACAAGTGGGACAGAAAGTTCTCTGTAGACATCCATTCCAGGAATCGAAAAGGGCCTACGTTATTCCAACCCGAGTAGAGTCCCTGTACAAGGTGATGGTTACAAAACGATCATTTAATTTCAGCAAACTATCGATGGAAGAAAAATATCGATGTAATTTTATTCAATTTACAGGTGTATTGGGAAAATGGTAAAGTTTGCAAGCCCTTACCGACGCTAGAAGAGACTAGAAACAGAGTGCAAGTATCTCTGAAAACCTTGCGCAACGATCACAGAAGAAATCTGAACCCAACACCTTACAAGGTACTTAGACGAGTTCACAATTAATTGGCGACTGGTGAAATGGTCGATGAAAATAAACGAATTCAAGAAACTACAATTATCTTGTTTGCAGGTTGCAGTCAGCGACGATCTATACAATTTCATACACGATTTGTGGCTCCAGAATGCACCGATTGGCGAACTTTCATAGGGCTATGAGAGGCAGTAGATGATCGGAGATGAAACCTTGAGACTTCTATTCTGCAGTTAGTTTGTCTTCGATAGAAGACTTGTTTCGGATTGATTGTACAAGCTGTAAAAGCGTGGATGTGGATGGTGTGGTTTAAAAATTTTATCGAGTATTGGCAATGGTCAATTGACATTGACACAACAATACGGGAACGTAACTTGGCCGGAAATGTTTGTAGTTGATGGACGGAGTAAATATTTATCGTTGCGAGAAAAAAAAAAAAAAAACAGTCAGATTATGTGCATACATAATGACTGTATCGAGTGAGTCATGTAAATTTAAGACTCGCAACTATTTAATCAGGGCATAAGCGAAATGACAAAGTTGACAAAGTTATACTGTTTAAAGGTACAAAATTTGAAGGTGCACATAAATAGAAATAATTCTACAGTTTTAAGTTTGAATATATCACGGTGTATTTTGGTCTCTGTAACCGAATGTCACCTATATTTTTATTACATACCAATTCGACAGTTTTATCTGTGTACGGTACTGGATAATTTCAGTTGGTAGGCAGAAGAAACTTGTGAGTAACAAGGTGTACTGCGGAATTACTATTAGAAAGCAAAAAACTGATTACAGTATAGGGACTAAATAGTAAAATCGAATGAAATAGTATATTTAGGGTGTCTTAGATTAAATGTAACTATTGTAAATTCCAGCTGTTATTACAGACAGACGCGAATATGTCATTACTAGTTTTAGATAAAATTATTCTACTGGTTTTAAATATAATATCTAAAATGACCTTAAATCGCACAATGAACCGTTGAATTGATACAAATTTTTTAACACAATTGTATTCAACATTCTAGAGTTGATTCTTAGAATATCACGAATTATATCAAATGCTTTTCTCGCGTCACGTATTTCTGCAAAATGCTTCTGTACTTGCTACTTAGAGTACAATAAAACATAACTTATTGTACATGAAAAAAAAACTAAAAAGAAACAAAATATATAAGTAACGTATACAAAAAATAGATAGTTTAAACCAACGTTGCCTCAAATCAAAGAATATTCTATTCTAACTAATACAATGAATGTAAAATATTAGTAGTTATTCATACATCTTTGAACACCCTGTATGTACATGTACATTATGCAAAACCGATATCATTTATATTTCACACAAAGCTTGCATAGCTGCTTGGAATCAATTGAAATAATTCTCAGGTCGTAGATATAAATATTCAACTACTTAATTTCGTTGCTAAATAGACCAAACAAAATTTTATTCCACGTATTTCAATTGCTGGACAGGCAGTCTTGTGGTATAATGACCCGAATAAACCAAACTCCATATGCCAAGCAATTGAATGCGTCTAATAGTCGGATGGAGACAGAGATTGGTATTAGATTTGTAGCGGATTCTTCTATGATAGCTATAAGTGTAAATGATTCCATTTGATTGAAACTTATAGACATAGGCTTGTCTTTATTTCTCTCTATCTATCGATTTTACTGTTACTTATTTTGAACATCGTTTTCTGTGTCAGTCACAGTTGGGTCAAGTCTTACTCAAATTCAATATAAAATACCTATTACGCTGTAAAATTTTATTCTATCTATTTGAAAACTTAGATTATAAGACCTCAAAGGTATATTCTAACGTTTGTTAGTAAAGATCGTGATAACTATGATTCTTAATTGTAGTGTGAATAATTAGATGATATTTTTAATTCAAAAACAAAACAAATATGTAATGCACAACGAGAGTATGATAACAAAAGACAACCATAAAATTAGTAATTTTACAGATACATAAATCAAATATTTTCACACATATGAAATGCTATACAATATGAGGTACAAGGATAACAAATGGTGGTAGAACCTGCCGAACGAGATTGATTCGTAGGTGAGAAATTGAAATGCTATTTACAATTTCTAACTAGCTGCAGTGAGAATTTTTCATTTCTCCGTACTTATACACCAATTGTAATCCTTGGATTCTCATTTACTAGACATATGAACATACACAATATATTTTTACACGCCAAGTACTATGTACTGCTGCTTCACGTAGATTTTATTCAGCTTGATTAGGCTGAATTAAGGATTCAACGAAAGTCTCTAGTGTCCCTTTAGATCCAACGTATGATTTCCATACCATATGATTGTAAAATAGAATGAGTAAGGAAAAACCAACCGATATGGCGGACAGTATATAAATCAGACTTTTATATGCTATTCTTTTTTTGTATTATGAATTATATTTTTATTTTGTTGTCGAAAAATAAATTGTTGATATAAATATGCTTATAGAAAACAAGAAATTTAATCAAGTTATTTTCCACCTAACTCTGTAGACAGGGATTTGAGTTTTCACCGAAACTATGAAAAAAAAAAGAACAATTTCTGAAGACAGAATTTTTTCACCCATCGTAATACTTGTAATAATTCAGACTGTCCAGCGATTTGTGATTTCGAAATTCACTGAGAATTCCAGAAAAATAGAGACAGATAAGTCGATTTTTATGAGGTTTTTCTCCTTGTCCAGGTGAATAAAACTATCTGAATGTTCGATATTTTACAACATTCTAACTGAGCTTCGACAAGAAGCCGATACACTCCAAATTCAGACTATGCTCTTCATCTAAAACTGATTGTAGTGGCAGAGAATAGAGAGAGAATTCCTTCGAAAATGGCGATTTTTAATTGATTTGCAAACTTCCCAGGTGAATGTAGCTTTTTGGCTATTCATTATTTTCCAAAATTGCAATCCGAGCTTCGAGAGATCTGACGAATCTAGTCTACCCACATCATCTAAAGCTGATTGTATTGATATATTCAAATTGAAGTAGAAATTAGAACTTCATTATTGGAACCAATTCGTCAAGTCCAAAACGAAATGAAACGAAATTTGGAGTCGATAGATAGCTACAAGAAATGAGCATTTATGCATGTTGAATATATTCTCTCTTCATTTGAAATAATAATCAATATGAACAAGTCATCAAATATTCATATTTTCATTTTATCATCTTAATAATTCTCATTATAATCATTTTACAAAGGCGTGCAACTAGTACACTCGAACTCCCCCAGGTTGACCGAGTTGGGACCGAGCTATTTCCGCTATTTGACGAAAGTAGGGGCCCCCACTCCGGTCGCCGCGGGCTGCCTCTCCTCTCCCCAAGGCGTGAGTGAGAGCAGACATTGACAACGGGTGTGAGTGAGAGCGCGATGTACAGCACCGGCAAGTGGCGCCGCCGCGCGGCTGTTTCATATACAACGCTCTGAATTTTATGGGGAACGCTCTAGAGAGTGGGGGTAGAGCCCGTCAGATAGCGGAAGCGAGTTCGGTCAAACACGGGAGTTCGTCAAATAGCGGACGGTCAACCTGGCGGAGTTCGAGTGTATTGCATTTTATACATGTATAACAAAACGTACAGATTCTATAATACTGAAACTAGTACCCATAATCAATCTTTTCTATAAGTCCTGTGGTATCGAATCAATACCCATACTTATAGTATTAGAAATAACTTGGAACGATTCATTTCATAACTGTATCCCATAATGCGATATATTCACATAGATAAAACTACTTTTTCCTATAGCAGTGCCATTACTGTAAATTGTGTTTTTTTTTTGTCTCTATCATAGCCAGTGCTTCATGTGAAGTGATGAAATGCTTGAACGAAGTAATAAGATAGAATCGATAGAAAAAGCAAGCATATAATTTGATCGAAACTTTTACAGGTTTGATAAAATGATATCAAGTCCTAACTCTTATAGCTAAAAAAAGGCTTGGAAATTCAAATATGAATTGAAAAATTGTCATTAATCTCATCAAGTGCTCTGAGTTTTTTGTTTTTTTATTCTACCTAAATAGTGTGAGTCGTAAAAATTAGTTGAAACAAAGCTTCAGTTTCTATCAATTTACTTGTGACAGAACAGCTTTGGTGCATTTTTCTATAGTTCGAATCGCATGCTTGATTTCTTCGTCTTCTAAACTTGCAGACACACAAATTCTCAGACTTGGTCTTGGCAAAGTTACTTCTGATTCCAGATAGACAGGAGATATGACGGCTAAATTATTTTCAATGCACTTATTCGATATGCGATTCAATATTTCTTGTTGGTCAGACTTTTCTGGCGAGTCCTTCAGGAACAAATGTTTAACCGGGGACTCGGCGAACGAATATAATTCAAAGTCCTTCAACTTTCTGAGTTCCGAATCGAAGCTGATGCAGTTATCTTTCAGTTTCCCAAAAATCTCAGGCTTTTGTTCCATCATTTGAAGCGACGTTATCGCAGCCGATGTCAAAAACGGGGGCAATGATGCCGAGAAACAATATCCAAGACCCGAAAGTCTCTGGTGCTCGATAACAAAGGATGATCCGACGCAGAAACCTCCTATCGACGCCACTCCCCAGTCCAAAGATCCTGAAACGAAGAACGAACGTGAATACATGTTTCTAAATCACTGTGCCATAATTCTGGGAACAATATTCACCCATGATCATGTCTATCTCGTGTCTGGGGACTCCGAAATGTTCCGTAACGCCTCTACCGTTCTTTCCGAGAACTCCGAAAGATATCGACTCGTCGACAAATATCCTCAGCTTATATTCTCTGCAGAGTTTCACGAGGTCAGGTAAGGGGCAAATGTCTCCGGTGTTCATGTATATTCCTTCGACTATCAAGAACCTCCGAGTCTTGACGGCCTTCTTGGGGTTCTTTTTGTCCACCTCGGCTTGTTGGGCCAGCAATTTCTCCAAGTCACCCGCGTCGTTGTGCTTGAAATACTTGATGTTAGACCTCGAGGCATCCAAGCCTTTCTGAATCGCAAAGTTTACTCTCTCGTCAACAAACACCAAGTCTCTTCGCTTGCAGTAGGCCGGAATGGCGGAGGCTATGGTGCTGAATCCGTAAGAGTAAACTATGGCTTCTTCAGCCTCCATGAACTTGGCGAGACGTTCTTCAAGGTCCAAGTGGACGTCGACAGTGCCGTAAAAACCTCTGGGCCCGCAAGACCCGACCCCATATTTCTGAATGGCTGCGACGGCGTTCTTCTCTATTTCCGGAGAATCTAACAGGTTCAAATAATTGTGGGTCCCTAAGTCTAGGCAATCTTTGCCGTCGACGGTTATCCTCTTGCCTGATCTTGATGTAACTAGTCTCGGGTTTAGGGAACGGTGGCTTTTGTCTTGGACTGCATTCACCAACGGCTCGGGCTTCCAGTTTTGAATCTTTCTCTCCACTTCGTCGTTCGATAATTCTGGTAGCTGGCGAACGTTGTATCTTCGTTTTGCGGTTAGCCAGACAACCCAAAGTAAGACAAACGCGCCTAGTACGAGGTGATACTGCGGTATCGTACTCAATAAATCCACTGACTCGAGGAATATAAATTTAGATGACATTTTTTCTGCCTTTGGTTATTTCCAATCACAGTCGCTCTTAGCGTTCGATTATTACTCAACGTCACAGTTATTACGATAGTTCGTTCTGCGGTTTGATTTTTCCTTCTAACTATTGAGTTAATTCTTATCCTTGTTTCTTATCAGTTATCGGTTGACACATGGCAGCGCCAGCGTGCTGACGATTGGCGACTTGAAGATTTTAATACTCGAGGGCGCTTGGAACGTAGGTTGCCCCGAGGCTGTACGATGGCGCCACTGTCTGAACCCGATTTTGGCGCTACCGTACGCGGAGCGTTAGAAAATTATGCATATGCAGTTCGATTCATTTTAGGATTTTCATTGTTGATTCAAAACTAGTCGACGGATGCAAATGAAATTGGTGTATATTGACCATTTTCTCAATCGCAGTTCCAGGCTTGCCGCTAGGTAAGCGCTAGTGTCGCCGGTAGGGACAAACAAAACACTTTTTGTCGTGTTTATTGTTGATATTGTCAGGAATCGTAGAGTTCGATGCAATTATTTCGATGGTATTCGTTAAAAACTCAGATATACATTAGATTTTGTGTTATTGGAACTCGAAATTCAAATATTCCCTAGATTCGACACTAGCGCTTACCTAGTGGTCACTCTATCGTTCTTTGAGAAAATCCTCAATTGCGACATGGCTGGGTCTAAAAAACAAAAACAAAACGGGTATGTCGTTAGCAAGTCAAAAGATTAAAATATTTACTGAATCATGTAGCCTTTTCATTCCGTTGAATGCCTACAGTTCGCCTTATAGTGGTTTGGTGTATATGTATAACAAGAAAAAAAACATTCATTCAATGTGTATGTCTTGCTTTGGTCCTCGCGAAATATCTTGGATCAGGAAAACGCCATGTAGGGCGATCAGGACGTATCCCAACAAAAGACACGATGTGTACCATCGACGCCCTGCATGCATATGTCTCGTTTGATGAGAAATTCTTGAAATCGCTTGCAAAAATCTGAGTTCTATCGGATCAAGGGTGACAAAGAATGGAACCATCAATGATTCGTAAATCTTTACATTTATTGTTACATATATACATCAATGATACAATTTCAGTTCACTGCTGATTCTCGGGTCACAGAACGCATAACATTACCCCTAAAACCGTACCGCTGCAGTGTGCTCCCAGGCCCGAGCGTCATCTGGCTCGGAATACTTTGCATCGAGGGAGGAAAGTAGGGTTTTGCTTACGAGCGATGGAGCATGCTCTGCCGAGAAGCAAAACCTTCCTCCTGCGATACGCACGATATTCTTGGTCACACATGAATTGAAGGTCTATTTATCTCCGTGTAGGTATGGAAGAAAACGATATGCGTCCGTAGGTATAGGAAAGGCGCGTGGAAAGTGTTTCTCCCTAGGGAAAAAAGTCTTTCCACACGACCTTTCCAGCTACCTAGGGACGCAAAACGTCTTTTCCTCCTTACCTACTTTGACAATTATAAGTTGCATATATTAAGGCGCGACTGGTTACAACTTGTTCACCGAAACAAAAATGGTTCCTAAATCGAAATCGATTTCGAATTCGCGAAACCAACGCTGAAATACTGTTTTTTTTTTCTTGAATACCGCGTCCATTGAATAATTGAATCAAAATAAATAATTTACCAATTCTATTCGTATTTGTACACACGTTAACGTACAGAGGTATAAACACTAATATTTCATAGTTATGTTGTAATAACTAAATACTTCGAACCTGATTTGAAATGATCCATAGAAAACGCGTGATAAGAAATTTGAGCGTCTAATCTGCTGCTTGAAGCAGATCGACTCTGAAATTGAATTTTATTTCGTGATAAACATTAAAATACATAATACATCGGTGATAGCACAAGTCGCTAAATCACATCGGCGGGGATTTGCATTGGTGGCAGTTTTCCATTTTTTGATTAAATTCTTCAATCTGCAACGTCATTTCAAAGAAGTCGTACATTTCGTGAATATTCCTCGTAGCCGTGCGAAGAATCTTTTGCGGGGGTATGCCGGGAGCTGTGGGAAAAGGATTTGACAGTATAGAATTGATTAATTATCTTTTTGTTAGTTTTGGTATTTTTGTATTCAGGCATATAATTTTCTTGCGGTATAGAATCACCCGGACAGCACAAAACAGAAAATTACTCAATGTTGTCCAATAGCCGCCGTGAAGATGACGTATGCAACACTTTTTTACGTCTGAGTGTTGCCTAAGTCTGAAAGATGTCTCAAGGATGTCATTTGGACTTGAACAACATTTAGAGGTCAAAAAGTTTTGCAAATATTTTTACAGGCAAGATTTTGTCATTTTCAGGCTTGTGCTGTCTGAGGTGTCAACCCATTTTCATCACAGGCTAAACCCTAGTGAAAACAAACTTACTTATCGCAAGATGCGCAGAGAGGGCCGTTTTGTCCAACGAAAGAGCCCAAATTCGAAGATTATGAACTTTTCGGACACCTTCAATTTGCATGAACGTATTTTCGACTTGTGAATAGTCCAGACCAGCTGGAATTCCCTCCATAAGTACATTGATCGTATCTTTCATGATTGCCATTGTCGTGATCAGAACCAGACCAGAGAAGAAAAACGTGCATATGGGATCGACGATGCTCCACTCGGGCTGAAATCCAATGTCAATCGAATCGATCAGATGCGGAACAAGTTCTATAATTCGACCCTTTTCGTTTTTTCCCCCGATCAAATGAAAGTGGTTTTAATTCCTGTTCGGAATTGTACCTTGTAATAAATAACGATTGCAGCAATGAATACGCCAAGGCTCTGGATGAAATCGCCAATAACGTGAATTAGCGCTGCTCTAACATTGATATTAACGTCATGGCTGTGACCATGAGCTCCAGCGTTTTCCACGGATTTGTGGCTGTGTCCGTTTTCCTTCTGTGGACTCGCTCCACCGTGGCTATGCCCATGCTGGTGCAGAGTCAATCCCATACTATGGAATAAATTTTCCTATCTAATCAAATTTCAAACAAGTCTCCGATTATGTCATATTAATTATGACAAATGATGATAAAGGTCGTTATCATCGCTGTTGTTGCAGAATAATACTAACACGAGATTAACTGCAACGCCTACTGCTGAGGTGATCAACATAACCGTTGAATCGATTTCGAAATCTTCGTTGATTATCCTCTGGACAGCCAAGTATATCAAGATACCCGTCACAACCCATATCATCAGGACGGACGTGAGCGCTCCAATTACCTGGTCATTAATGACGATGTGGTTATCTCGTGGAAATCATTCACCGATCATTCCACTTTTGTGAAATCAAAAAATTCGACGGCTATCAGACAGCACAGAACTCAAAGTTGTCGAAAAGTTGTCGTGTGGACGTCAAATGTCCTACTTTTTGAAGTCTAAATCTTGCCTCAACTCTCGAAGACGTCTTTTGGTCTCTTATAGACGTCTGAGACAAGATTTAGACGTCAAAAAGTGGGACACGTGGGACGTTCGACTTTTAGACAACTTTAAGGTCTGGGTTGTGTATCAGAGTTTATTGGCACACACCTCCGCACGGTACCATCCGAAGGGCATTTTCCTTGTTGCTGGCCTGCTGGCGACCCATATCGAGAATAGAGATATCATGAAAGACGCGAAATCTGTTAGCAGATGAGCCGCGTCTGTTGCTATTGCGAGACTACTGGATAATACACCCCCTGTGCGAAAAGTGTAGTCAGGTTTGAAATCGAATTAGAATAATTTTGTGGAAGGAATCGCAATGCGTCGTTGGCACATTGGGTATCCATCGATTACCTATAATTTCGGCGATCATGAAGAGAACGCATAGAACACTCGCGATGATCAATTTTCGTCGGGCCTTTTTATCCACCGTCTCATCTCGATCTCGATGGCAGTGATCCTCGACTGAAACAGTTTGTTTTATGACAGACAAAAATATTGTAACTCAATTTTTGCTCGACTACGCAGGGAAGGAGATCAACTCTTTCACCACTCACTGAGCGAGGGACTCCGTTGATACTCGGGAATCGTGTTATTTTCCCCTGGTCCTCTGACGATTGTGCAACATCCGGACAGTTTTCCGTGTACGCAAAATATCACCTTTTTCCCCGAACCGTCCGTTTCGCCCGAATCATTGTTGTTCGGTGGTAGACCAGTTCCGTACCCAAATACAGCATTGTCTTTGAACCTGGATGAAAAATGGATCAGAAAAGGGAGAATAAGGGTTATTTTAATCATTTTCCGAAGTGGATTCATAACTCTAGGTATGGAAACTACATAGTCGTGAACAATTAATACAATGGAATGAATCATAAAAAGACCAAAAAAAAAAAGAAAAACACTGGAATAAACATACATATGATTTCGGGAGACATGAATGATGTGTCCGTTATCGGAGATGAAAGACCATAATTGTGATGAACACCATTTCCATGACCTCAAAGAGATTCGTCTGGAGAAGGCACTTCTCCTAATCAATCTTCACCGTGTTTTTGTACGGAGAAATGCCACGATACAGCGACCTTTAATCGCCAGTGACTAGACGGCACGTGATTAATTAAATATGGATTGATGCTATATGCAGTGTCTCACATGGTGATGCGTATAATGCGGATACATGTCTTCCGTCATTATTGCTCCAAAGCAAATATGCACTGACAGTGAATAAAAAAGAAGCCGGATTAGGGTATCAACATTTTCCTCAATTTCGTGACCTGCTTATCGTACCACGTATTACAAGATTGAGGAAAGAACTTAGAGACATTAAATATCACGGTCAGAACTGTGAATCTCAGAAACAGGATGTGTTAAACGTTTCGAGGAATGATTGTCAGGCAGAATTAGGTAGCAACCTGTACAGTCTGCCCACGGTTCTTTGAGAAAATCCAGAACGTTGCCTTATAGGTACATCTTGCAAGCTCAACTCACAATGACCATTCATAGTTTACAAGGAGGTAGACATATGACTGCCGAATTCGAATTATTCAAAAATTCAATTTAGATTTTTTTTTAAATTGTTTGAGTAACAATCCTCAATCCTGAAGATTAATCCAACAGTTCGAACAAGGAAGATTTTTGAAAACTATACGGTCAGTCCATGATTTCTGAATCCCCGTGATCTATGTTCTGAGGTATCGAATTACACTGACCACATTGCAGGCTTATCCACCTGGTCGACAATCTCTGAGCTATTGTATCAGCGAGACATAAACGGAATCAAGGCGAAATATTTCAGAAGCAAAAAAACAGTCTTCAAATTTTTTTACAGAAAACAATAAGGAAATCGAAGTCGGTGCACGAGTTATTATCACGTTTACTCGATTAGTGAACTACGATATGCAGATGGTCAGCATTCCGCATGCGGGTGATAACACCGAGGCTGACCACAGGTGCAGTGCGAGCGAAACTTTTAGACGATTAAACTGATGAAATATGTAGAGTAAAAACTCACAGTCTGATATTCTCTTCGTCGTCCATGTCTTTCAGCTAACACCACTATTTTATTACTACTGCACTTCGGTGTGTACGATAAATAAAATCTGTTTGTTAAGGCCGCACGGTGACCGTGCACACGTCACGAGTTAAATAAACAATGTTGGTCGGACTTATTCTCATGTCGCAGTATACTCGAGGGGCGACGTTCAAAACCGTTGCCCGTTCCAGCCAGATAACTTAACTCTTCTCAAGATATCGTTTCACGCTTATTAAATACATCGCCACCGCTTATCGCTATAGCAAGCTGGATTATAGTGGATGCATGTGGCACACGTGTACTTTTCATAGACGCAGGCAATCGGTGATACTCAGAATTTCAATAACTCAAAAACTCATTGATCTTTCGAAAGAGCTTTAGCCGATGATATTAAGGATGTATTGGCTGTACAGTCCCAACCACGTTGACCTTCGTCGACAATTATTGCATACTCCGAGATAAGACAAAAATCTGAAAAAAATCAACCACAATCAAGACGATAATGATATTCATTTCCAATAATAATAATTTCCAAAAGTTATCAAAAAATTGTTTAAACAAAACATTGTTTAACAAATTTGTCGGTGACGTCATTTTTTTTTCATGTCAAACAAATTCGTTGACCTTTTTGAATACACATGAATTTTTTAAGAATTTTCTCATATTTTTGAAATTCCCGTTTTGGAAAAATTTTAAATTTTCAAAAATGCAGGAAAAATCTTGAATTTTGGATATGTTTTCATGAAAACGATGTAGATTACAATTCCGAAGTTTGCGGAGCATGTAACGAATAGTTCCGTACTTACAGCCTTCACAAAACGGTAAAAATGTTCGAAAACGGGAATTTCAAAGATATGAGAAAATTCTTAAAAAATTCATGTGTATTCAAAAAGATCAACGAATTTGTTTGACATAAAAAAAAATGACGTCACCGACAAATTTGTTAAACAATGTTTTGTTTAAACGATTTGTTGATAACTTTTAGAAATTATTATTATTGGAAATGAATATCATTATCTCGAAGTATGCAATAATTGTCGACGAAGGTCAACGTGGTTGGGACTGTACAGCCAATACATCCTTGAAACGAAAAGTTGAGACTTTTGAATAAGTTAAAAAAGCGCGGCTTTAGTCGAAAGGAAGAAAACAGTCGTACAGAAAAGGCGATATTTTTGTCGAGGGGGAAATAAGTTGATGAATTGACGTGTCAATAGTCTATGAAATAATTCATAATTCACTTGAATTAATGAGAATAACATGAATTAATGGAAAATTACCTGAATGAACGCGAATCACCAGAATCAATAAGGTGAGATTAAGGTAAATTGAGTTGAATAAAGTGGAATCTGGTTCAATTAAGTTTAATTAATCTGAATCAAGTTGACTTAATCTAAATTGAAAAGTTTACATTGAATTAAATGAATTATTGTGAATTACTTGAACCCTCGGAATTAATGTGTTACTTAAACCTTGAATTATTACCCCCTCGATTTTTGTCATTAAAGTAGAAGAGGGCGGACCTAATTTAGTCAAAGAATGATGATTTACAAGAAAACCTCGTCTATACAGGTGATTTGAATTTTGTCCAAATCTACGCAGGCGATTTTTTTTTTAAATTCATTTCGTTTCTTTATAACTATGAGCTACTTATATCCTTCATAATATTTAAGTTCAAATCTATCGCTCATATACAAGATGATTGAAACTGTGGTTATCAGGTGTTCTATATTATTTGAGCTAATCGTTAGGATGACTTGAAGATTACGATAATCAGCGATAAGAGCTCACAGTTGGATGATACACGTAGTTATCGATTTACTTATTCACATACTTGCAGATAATTTTCATCGATGAAGAATGACCGTCGTTTTGATCGTTTACTAGTATATTCGCAAAAATAAGAAGAAAATATGACAAATTTAGCAAGAGTGATATTTAGCCTGGTCACGTTTTCTACCGAACAGTTCTCAGTGAAAATTATCGGAGTCAGGGACACTGCGGAAAGAGTTGGGAAATCATAATGTTCATGATTTTATTGACCGATAAATAATTCCCTCGGAATTAACCAACGATTGGAAATCTTATTCCATTGTCAGTTTGAAAGTAATTAAATAATACTCTAGGACCAGAATTTATTACCAATATTTCGAAAGTGAAGTGAAATATAAAGTTTCTCAGAGTTAGTTGCACCCCGCAGAAAATTAGCGATGATCAAATCTGTTTAGGATCGCAATATCATCGAACCACTGCTGACGCTGATCTGCACAAACTGTCACAATTTTATTTACGATAAAAAAAGGCCTAATTCTTTTCGTAGACACAGCGGAATAACACTAATTTGCATCGTGCAAACTTGATGTCATCAGCGAGACATTGAGAGCATGCCCCGACGATAATCTTCTCGAATAACAATGTAGTTGATTAATACGTTGCACGCTACACTTGTATGCAAATTACTTATCGATGATCTCGAACTTGACTTCATCGTTCAATTGAAACTACGTATTCACATGTTTCGGGCATGCTAGGTATTTCGTTTATTGCTACATGGAAGAAAGATTGAGTTTTTCTTCAAATTTACTCAAAGAATTCTTAATAAATGTAAGATTTACACCGCCATTTTTTCTTGGAATCAGGTTTTTTTTCTCATTTTTGATTAAAAGACGATTGTAGAAAAATAAAGTTCAGAGAAATATTGTTCCCAATTTGAAGAACATAAAAATCGTTTTTCAATCAATGGATGAACATGAACTCTCGATTCCATAAGAATATGAAATAAGCAGGCGCGTAACTAGAAGACATGTTTGGGGGGGGCCAGGATGCAGAAATGTGTACAATAGAAACGTAAAAAAAGGACGGACAATGATTTTGAATATCCCTCTTTATCAGTGTATAGGTCATTCGGTTCGGCGGTTGGGGGGGGCCCGGGCCCCCTGGGCCCCCCCCTGGTTACGCCACTGGAAATAAGTTGTTTCGATAAGAATTATCGATGTTAAGTGTTCCATACGAATTTTGAATCACCTTAAACACATTTAAATTTAAACATCAAGTAAAACCTCACTTATGTATACGTATTTCAAGGGGTAGGTTATAGGCTAAAAATTAGGTGAAATTCCGGAATACATAATTCAATTTCGTATGTTCGGAAAAAAAATCGACGATCAAGTGGTTTGATAGCTTCCGCTTCCACGTCGGTATTTCATACAAGGATTCAAATTAAGAATATAGAAATTATTGATTCCAATTCCAATGGCCAAAGAATGGCTTGAAAGAAAAGATCCCGCGCCATTGTTATTGCGCAAATTTTTGTTATGTGGAATTGGTCGGTCCTGCAGTTTTGTAATTAGCGCTAAAATTCTATATATTCGTATTACAGAAACTGAAACGTGAAACTGTACAATGGTAGGTACTGAAGAGATTTTTCGGATCTTTACTCACATTTCCGTATCCCAGAAACTAAAACTCAAAACTGCACAATTGGTACTGACGTGGGAAATCGACCTTCGTATAGAACTTATGCGGATATTGTACATACATATTGGAAGCAATTCGTTCTTTAAGTGTTGTGTCACGAAATGTTTAACAGCATACTTATTTTATACGACGTATTCTGCAGGTGGTGAGATTCATCGAATCGTTACCTCCATCTTCGTATCACAAAAACTAAAACTCAAAACTCCACAGTAATGGGTACGGAAGCGGGAAATCGACCAATCGTGGAACTTATGGATGTATCAACTCGACCAATGATTTTCCTTCACCATTTTTGAATCGCTTCATAATTTTTTATACGATTTTCCTATCTCAAAATGGCACTCCCAAATTTTTTCAGATTTTTTCCGCAATCCGTTAATTTTTTATTAATATTCAAACCCATCGGAAAAAAGGTTCCTTTTAAAAATCTAAAAAAATTCTCAAAAATCAAGTTGTTCATTCCGAACATTTTGCCACCTGGCCCATGATGGGACCTTTTTTTTTAAATTTTTTATAGCACTTTAAACATTTTCACCAATCTTGCAACGTTATAAAAAAATCTCAAAAAATCTAAGGAAATCTAGTCTTTCATTCCGATCATTCTGACACCCGGTCCAGTATTATAGTGTTGAATTCTCAAGACCAATTCTCAAATATTCTCGATTTTATAATGGACATAATCTTACCACCAACAGCTCGAACTTTACGTCTGAGGATAGGATAAAAATGTAGAAATCAATGATTTACAATTAATGTTTATTCATTTGTAGTTCATTTATCAACTTGTAGAACTCAAAGACATTGAATCCCCAATACTCAA